>CAUYON010038902.1:0-39167 GCA_963573935.1 Arctocebus calabarensis | reverse complement strand
GTCCTTTGCCCATCCTGAGATGGGATCACAAGATCCACTTTAATATTCACTTCTTAAAGCCTTTCCCAATCTTCTGGGCATGGCTATCTGCTTCTTTCCTGTGTTTTCATACTACTTGATATATGTAACTCTTAACTTAATTATATTGAAATTATATTACCCCCTTTTTTACTATCTCTGTATGCATAAACAGCAGACTGTTACGCCATATATAAATGGTATCCTATCATCCATTTTGCCACTTTTCACTCAACACTTTTTTTCAACTATGCTGTAGTTTATTTCAACAGTTTTATAGTTTTCCATTGTAGGACTGTTCTACACTTTATTTTCTTCCCTAACTGGTGAACATTTAGGTTGAATTTGTTTTTCACTGTTAAATGTAGTCTGTATTTAAGAGATCTTATATGCCCTGTTGTACACTTATGTGAGAATTTTAGTTAATATCTAAGTAATATCTGAATTACTGAATTGTTAGTTGTGTTCATGTTTAATTTTACTAGATATGCTTAATTTTTTTGTTGTTGTTCAGAATGATTTTTCCAGTGCTTATAGATCTATACTTTCACTTTGCAAAGCAGCCTGCTGACAAAGGCCAACCCTTGGCCTTTGGTGATGATTTTCTTTATCAAGACTTAGACATTTTCCACGAGTATTACTTACAGGTTAACTCTTTGACCTTCTAAGCAATAGTGATTTGCTTTTAACTATTCTGCTACCCTTGTTGATAACAGATGGCAGCTGGGCACTGTATGGTTTGGGAATGTTGAGAGATACTCCTGGTTTTCTTGCTTGGATTGGGCTGAGTAGGAGGGGAAGGTTGGGATTTTGGCATTTCTTTCAACTTTTTGCTTTGAGTTTCCTGGACGACTTAGAAGTTATTGTGGGTATTTTTCAAATGTTGTAACCACCTAAAAGTGTAAACATACAAAAGTATTAAAATTTATATTCATTACCAATGCATTAGCAATGTGATGTTTTATAGACGGTGAATATTCATGCAGTAATACTGTTTAGTCACTTATCTTTAAAATTATCTAGTGTTTTAATCTCTGCTTATGTCACTATGTAGGAATGATGCCAAAAGGGATGAAGGCTTCCCAAGTCTTCCTAATACTGAGGTGACGGGAACAGCAAATAGTGTTCTGTTCCTAAGAAGTACCATATGTGGGTTGGGAATGATATTTGACTGCCTAGTAATTGAGATCAGATCAAAGTGAGTTAAGAACAGGGAGGCTTTTTTTTTTCTCCCCCCAACAAAACATCTCAACCTAGTGGGCACTGGCATTGGTTTAGTGGCTCAGAGATGCTGGAGCTGAATCTTTGTGAGTCTTCAGTTCCCAAGATGACTGCTACAACCTAGTCATCACATGTGCATCCCAGGCAAAAAGAAGTGAGAGGGCTAATGGGGTATACCCTCCAGCTGATGAGTCCCCTTCGAATAATCCACCAATGAACTCATTGCTCTCTCTGACCGTCCTTAGGACAAAAGGAGGCTGGAAAATGAAGGGGTTTTGTTACATCTATTTTTTTTTAGCTCAGCCTATTGTCCACCCAGTAGCAGAGGGGTTCTGTAAGTAAGGAAGAGAGAGAAGGGAGGCATGTGCTACCACACAAACATACAATCCTAAAATTAAGAAAACCCGCAGTTTTTGCACACCTTTTTTTTTTTTTTTTTTTTAATCCATACAGGCCATCGGAAATGCTAAAACTACTCGCAATGACAACAGCAGCCGTTTTGGGAAGTACATTCAGATCGGCTTTGACAAACGGTATCACATCATTGGGGCCAACATGCGGACCTACCTGTTGGAGAAGTCCCGAGTGGTCTTTCAGGTGAGCACAAGGTCTCATCGGGCCTTTGTGTCCCTGTTGTTGTCCCCCATCCCTGTGCCCAAAGAGCATCTCATCTTTTGACCCTGGAAGTGGATGTGCTTGTTCTTTTGGTTCTGTCTGTTCTCTCTTCTCTCATCAGTAAGTACGCATTAGATTCATTGTGAGACATTAGGTCTCAAAAACCTTTTGTACAATATTGTTTTTAGATTCCATCAACAGATATAAACATCTATTGAGTGCCCGTTATGTACCAGCCCTGTGCTAGACACCTGAGATGTAGTGAAGGACGAGAAAGTCCTTTTCCTTGTGGATTTTAAAGTCTTATAATCGTAGGAGTGTCATAGGTATACAGAGTCTTTGGGTTTCAGCTTTCTTTGGAGCCTCCTTATTTGTACTTGATCTTAGCCAAAAGACTGAGAAGCAATCGAAACCTCATTGGGTAGGTAAAAGATATACTTGGCTACCTACTTAGCTTCATTTTCAAATAAGTGCTCACCTGACTCATTTCTTCATTGCTTTTTGCTTACCTTTCATTTCCTCTTGCCCAACTATCCTTCATGACCCTTTTTACTCCTCTGCTCTGCCTTTGGTGGGGGTCGGCACAGCCCACAGCCCTGACACCAGTCCTCCTCCCGGTCCCTTTGCCCTCCCCTCACTGCACTGAGGTGGTGGTGCGTGTCCTGGTACGGGTCTGCAGCACTTTATCACTTTGGATGAAACTGCTTCCCTGGTCCTCAGGTTCCAGCTGCCTTGGGAGAAGATCTCACGATTGCCTCAGCTGTTGGTTTCTTGGTGCTATCTCCATGCTGATGCTTGACAAACATGAATTTTTTTAACCAGCTTTCCCCACCCCTTTTTGCCCAGATTTTCTCTGTACCTTATAGATTGGTTGACAACACTATCCTTTATTCTCCTGTAGCAAGGGGAACAAACAGCCTGCTGTGTTGGGTGTGGGTCATGTGTGCTCTTGTGGGTCTTCATGGACACCTTGGAGCTCCCTTGCTCTTTGCGCAGGCCCCCTGAATACCCACCCTACCCCCCACTCAGCTAGCGGAAGGCCGATTCAACTGCACGTGTCCACCAGGAGTCCTGTCTGCTCTCGTGGTCCTTTCCTCACTGCCCAGTCTGACACTGTGGGCAAGGGCAGCTATTTCACTAAGCTCCGTGCCTTCCACAGGAGAGCTGGCAGTCTGCAGAATATCAACCAGGTAGTGCAGCAGTCTGAATTAAGTATTTAACTGACCCATTTGTGGAAGAGCAATGATGTTCTATGTAGAAGGAAAAAAGAAAACATGTTTTTGTTTAAGTCAAGGTAAAAATACTTAGACAGGAAGCAGGCCCCAGACTAGTGAATGGAAAATTGAGAGGTGGGAATTGAAGGTGGCAGAGGTGTCAAGGAAAACATTGGAAAAAGTGTGGAGCCGAGCCCCTCCCACTGCCTAGAGCACTTGAGTTACAGGAGATGAGGGGTAGTCTGAGAAGTCACTGCCCTGACTGTGCTGCACTTTCCCTGCTCCAGGCGGAGGATGAGAGGAATTACCACATCTTTTACCAGCTCTGTGCCGCTGCCAGTCTTCCGGAGTTTAAAGAGCTCGCTCTGAGTAAGTGAGCAGGTGCAGGCCTCTCCTCTGAGGCAGGCTCCTGCTAGAGGGGTGTCTAGCTGGGGGCTCTTCCCCAGGCCCTTCATTGGGGGTTCTTGTCTTAGCTCCACCTCTACTGTGGCCCTGTCTTTTAGGCCTTCATGAACTTCCCGACCTGATTGGCAAAAGAGGGTTAATTGTATCCAGGCCTTCTACCACAGAAAGCATGTGAGAGGATGAGAGGCAGGGGTGGAAGTGTCTTACATAGCATGAAAGCCTGTGCATACATTATTATTGCGAAAGGTGTTTCCATGTTAGGTACCATAAGAAACGTATCGCAGCTGGGAGGATCTAGAGATTTAGGTAATACACATCACTTAATCGCAGCCAACACATTTTAAGTCATGTTTAAGGATTGTGAGACAGAAGGAGTGTGAGGTCAGAGGAGGGTAAAGTTAGAATGGTTCCAGAACCCATGTCCGTGAAGCTTGGGTGTCATCATAGAGGATACAAGGGTTAGTTGCATGGGGAGGGTCAGGACTGCTGAGATGCCTGATCTCTCCCAGACAGGCACAGAGGCCTGCAGCACACCTGTGCTGGAGCAACCCTAGGGAGCCAGTGGGACCGGTCTCCTCGCTGTCCCCATCAGAAGGGTGGGCACCAGCTTGGTGAGGGCAGGTAGAGAGTTTCATGTTCTTTGAGGCTGTTAGTGTGAAGCCAGTAAAGGAGGCAGCAGACGTGAGTTCTGGTTCCACACTGTCTTCTCTCCCTGGGCCTGGAGCCTTGGTGCCTCTGTGTGTGGCTTCATGGCGGAGTGCTGATTCCTCAGCCCTGGGGATTGTGAGGAGGACCAGCTTGGGGCCCAGCAATGTCCCTGTGTCTGTCAGGCATCCTGTCCTTGGACTGCTGTGCCCTGTTTTGGGGCCACGAGGGGAGGTTCAGTACTAGCAGTGGTGTGAAGAGCTGGGTACCTAATAGGTTGGCGGGTCTCTGGGTAGGTGTGGAAGAAGCAGATGAGGCTTGCCCCTGCTCCCAGTCTTGGCCAGCCTCAAGGCCTAGCATCAGACACACCTGTGCTCCGAGTAGCTAGAATCCACAGCATGGTTCTGACATAGGTCTGGCCTCTTAACTCTGCTTGCTTACGAGTCTGTATAGCATCGATGCCTGCACTATGCAGCTCAGCATTCGTCCTTCAAATGCTAAAAAGGCTATGTTAGGCACCAGGGACGCAGCACGGAACAAAGCAGTGTGTGCCCTGGCCCTGCTTAGCCTGCTGGTCACGATACAGAGTGATAAGGGTGGTAATGAACGGAAGCTTGGCTGAGGCAGCCAGGGGGATCCTCTGGAAAAAATTCAAACGAGGACCCAAAAGAGGAAGCTCTGGCTGACAGCCACTGTGCTGATTTTGTCCTATTCTCCCATTGTTCAGGCAGAGCAGATGCTGAACACTGCTGGTTTGTGCCCCACCCTGAGCTGGCACCGTGCGGCTTGGGGGTTGGCTATTAGCCGCTCCAAGAGCCCAGGGCAGGCAGCCTCCATACCAGCTATGACAGTGGTTCTCAACGAGCCACGGTGTATTTTCATTGCTACAAAGGGGTTGCGACCCACAGGTTGAGAACCATTGAGCTATGGGCTCAGCAGTGCTGTTCAGGAACAAATCATGGGAGATGAAATTTTTTCCCCTCAGGTCAGTTTTGTAGAAATCAAACAGGTATTAGGAAGATCCATCTGGATGGATTTGGATCACTGTGGCCCAATTACAATTTTTTTTTTTAAATATAAATGTGTAAGTTTATTTTAGTGGAAAGGGAGCAGAAGCCAGGGAGTGAGAGAAGAAAAGATGGGGTGAAAGAAAAGGAGGGAGAGAGTGAGTGGCTTCCAAAAGAAAGGAAGAATTCCAGCCCCAAGTGCAGCTTTCAAGGAAGACATCCTAAAATTGTTTCCATTTCCATAAACTATTTGAGATTAAAAAATGACCTTTCCTAAATCAGTGTCTCTGCAAGGTGCAGACTCCTTAGATCCCTGGCTGCAGCACTTGAGAATGACCCAGTTTGATCAATTTCTTGCACTCTTCCACCTGTGTGTGTCCTCTGAGAACCTGGGGTAAAGCAAGAGTCTTTGAGCCCTCTGCTCTGGGGTGAGGCTGTCTGCTACCTTGTGGGCAGTTTGTGAGGGCTGAAGCTTGACATTTAGGTCCACTGATAACCCAGCTGAGAAGCTGGAAGCATCAAATAAAGGAAGGACTAGTGAGGGGTGCTAAGTGAATATTTAGATCTGCCTGTCATTCTTCTCCCTCCTCTTCCCCTAAAGCATGCTATTCAAATGCATAGAAGTCTGTGCAAGACCCCTCAGCCTGGCCTGAGTTTATCTGAGGATGGAGGGCAGCAGTTTGCATCTAGTCACCCACACCCTTCCTCTGCCCCATCATTGTTGGTGTGTTGCATTTAAAATGACCTCAGGAGGAGAAATTTTTTTTGGAATGTAAATAAATAACAATAAAAACCATGCAGGCGTAAAGAGCCCATTTTCCCCTTTTCACTTCTATGGACGTTTTGATACAGTTTTATAAAAAGCCTCTCTAGCCTCGCACAGATCAGCATAGCCTCCCTCGGTGAGATGCAGGCCTGTGGCCTTGATGGTCCAGTGCTCTAATTGGGTTCCTGTCCCCTTGGTGGTCTGTTCACTGTCTGATCTGTTGGCTTTGTGGTAAGCCAGTTAATAAGAGACTTGTGTTATATTTCTCGGGGGGGGGTGGGATTCTCAGTAAAGAGAGACCCAAACTAGGAGATGAGAGAAATTGCTTTGGGAATGGGATGGTCAGTGCTGGCTTCAGAGGCCTGAAAGAAAAGTTAAGATCCAAGCAGGCCAAGCAGGCGGGGAAGGCAGACTGAGTCCTGTTTGGATGTGTCTTGTTAAGAGGGAACTGAGACCTGATCATTTTGATTGGATTCAGGTCATTCAGTAGAGAGTGCTGTAGTTGGGCCAGGTGGCCCCTGCAGTGATAAGCCTTGGCCTGGAAACTTACTCAGCTGGTCCTGAGATCAGGAACTGGGAGAGTAGGGAAGGTGGGGTGGTCTGTCAGACTCAGCAGGAGGGTCATCAAGCAGGAGGGTCCTGACTGGTGAAAATGCCTTCCCTCTAATGTGGAAGTCTGGTGTCCTGTCTTTGAGTCTCTGGTGACTCTTTCTGATGTGTTCAGCTGACATTTGATGACGAATTAGGGTCTGTTTATGGTAAAGTCATGGGATGCCATAAATTGTTATCTCTGCAATGGAGGAATCAATAAATAAGTTGACCAAACCCTGAGTGAGCCTGAGCACCCCTGAAAGCTCTGTTTCTTAGTTTACTTGTCTACAGAATGGGAGTAAATAATATAGACTGTCTTACTCATGTGGGCACTATAAAACTCATTGAACTAGATACTTTGAGAGGTGAGTGTAAAGAGGAAAAAGAATTGGTGCTTTCATCAAGTCCTTGAAACTGTTGTATTGCTGTGTGCTCACGCTTGCAGAGTGCTTAGATGTGAAAGAGGCAAATGTGCTGTCTCCCAAGATTTCATGCAATTTTCCTCACCAAAATTTGCTTCTGCAGAGACTGTGAGGTAGTAGTGCCTCGGCTGCTGGTCCTGAGGGTGTTTGCTGCTCCTCTAGGAAGCCCTCTCTCAAGGCACAGCTGATACTTTGAGTCATGCCTGTGGGCAGTGGTACCTGATGGTTACAGCACAGAGTATGTAATCAGACTGGGGTTTAGGGCTGAGCTGTGTCACTGCCTGGCTGGGCTTGGCAATGGGTGCTTACTGGGCTGGAGGAACGGGCACAGCTCTGCATGGCTTGGGGCACAGGGCACAAGATGGGAGATGAACAGAGGTAAGGAAGAGAACTGTAGGCAGGGCAACTGAAGACATGACGGAAGGCAGAGCTGATGGGTGACTGGACAGAAGCCAGTATATCTGGAATATAGAGAATGGGGAGGGAGGAGTAAGGCATAAGTCTGGAGGGTTAGATAATGCCACTGTTCTGGAGTGTTGACCTTTGCCTTGAAAATAGTGGAATCTCTTAAAGGGCTCTGTGCAGGGGAATGGTGTGATCAGAGCTGCCAGACTTTGGAGGTGGATTTGAAGGACCAGGCAGAGAAGCAGGGAGAACTGTGTACAGCGGTCCACAGACAACAGACGCTACAGATGCTGAAGGGCATACCCAGGGCAGCAGCAGCTGGGATGGAGAAAAGAGACTCCAGAAGTTCTCAGGGGATGGGATTGGAAGGACAGGGTGTTGGAGGAGGACTGGGAGTCACAGTGAAGCTGCATCTAAGTGGGTTTGACTGATGTGCATTCAGCCGGAAACACTCAGGTCAAGGGGGAAGAACTTGTTTTCAGAGGGAAACCAGCCAGTGTCCAGTTTTGGCCACTCTGTCAAAACAAACATTATATACTCAACACCAAGTACCAGGCAGGGTTGTACCACACAGGGTGCCATATCTTACAGAAGGTTTAAGTGACTTCTAAAGGCAATTTTGATTATGTGCAGTTCTTGCCCTAACTGCTGACTTCTGAGCCCAGCCCCCTTACCAGAGCTGATTCTACATCCTACCTTGAGTGGATACTCCCAGGGCTTATTGCATTTTGCCCTCTGCGAGATTGGCTTTGAATTCTAAGACAGAGCCTGGCCCCTCCTTGGCAGCTGTGCCCATGGCTTTTACCAGAGGCCTGACTAAAGAGGAATTCAGCTGGGGATGAGAGCAAACACGTGAGGGTCTCAGTTCATGTGCCTCAGTTATTCAAGTATGCCCCCAGCTTTGTACAGCAAAAAAGTACATCACCTTGGGCACAGCACTGAACTTCGTTTGTCAAATGTTAGACTATCTGAGGTCAACGGAAGTCTGGTTCTAGGCTGGGTACACAGTTTACTTGTGTCAGATCCTTCAACAAAGAACTGTGGTGAATCTTATTAAATTGAACTATTCATGACTTATCTTTTGTGTTCACATGTTTTCTCATGCCAGTTCTACATAAATGCAGTAGCATATTCTGTCAATGTAATTCTTGTATTACTCAGCTTTCTCTGCCATTTGCCATTGTGGATAAAGCCTGTTTTAAAGGGTTTCCCACCCATCTGGGACTAACTTGGTCAGGAGTAGCATGCTAAAGGGGTACAGACCCTCGGGGGAGGTGAGATGACACACGCTGTCCACTGGCTCACGCCCTACTTCTTGCCTCCCACAGCAAGTGCGGAGGACTTTTTCTATACGTCACAGGGGGGAAACACGTCCATTGAGGGTGTGGATGATGCTGAGGACTTTGAAAAGACACGGCAAGCCTTCGCACTCCTCGGTAAGATGCCTCTAAGTGGGAGAAGCAGACCCTAAGGGCTGATGGTCCTGGAGGTAGGAAGCAAGGTGATGGCACCTTTGCTTGCCACCTGCACAGGCTAATAAGGGACACCCTCCCGCCCTCGGTGAATGTTGTCTTACTCTCTTGTCCGTCGCAACACTCAGGCTCCCAAGTATAAAGTTGGGAGCCCTGCTGCCCTTTCTTAAAAATATGGTTTTGATAGCCCTTCTCCCAGGCAGTGGGAAGGGTTCCCTTCTTACCTGCTCAGGCCATGGGAAAAGCAAGTGTGGCAAAGTTTCTTTTGCAGTGGTCTGGGTGCACAGACAGCGTGCTCTAGTAGAAAAGATGCTCCCTTGGGATCAAATCACTAGGGACCACGATCATGGATCAGACTTGGAAGAAAACTGTAACAGTCTGGTAGCTTTGTAGCACACACAGTGTTGATTCTCTTGGCTGTTTCCACTTAGAGCATGGCACTGGAACCTTTAAAACAAGAACTTCCCTCTGCCCTTTAGGGCCAAGAGGCAATAGAAAAGCTGAAGAAAATTGTCCCTTTCCCCTGCCAGTTTTGGGGGAGAAGAGCCCCCACGTGGCAAGGCGTAGGGATAACCCTTTCTTAATTGGGAAGATGAAGTGTTAAATTTCTGGAACCTGCAGCCAGAAAAAGGAAAGCTCGAGAAGTCAGTCTGAATCTGAAGAAGTATCTCAGGGTGGCCCTTTTGTCTTCCTCAACCCCCTCCCAGACAGAGACAGAAGATTCAGCTTCTGAGCCATGCGACTAACCCCAAGCATACGTTAGGTTCTTTGTTGGGGTCAGGGAAGGTCTATCCATTATCCAAATAAAAGACATGCCCTAATCTCTGAATGGGGAGGAAACCAGGAGTTCACGTGCAGTATCCCAGCACTGGTCAGTTCTCTGGTAGCTGGTGCAGATAGATAGGGTTTGTTTTTTGTAGCTATGAAATATCAGGAGACAGGAGCTACTCTGGTATTCCAACATGGGGGAAAATTAATATAAACAACTGTTAACTAGAGCAGTAGTAGGTGATGACGTGTAAAAGGGATAAAAGTGGACTTTAAGGGGTCCAGAAGTAGCAGGCACAAAAAAAGAGTTGCTATCCCCAGGGTGAGAAGAGCAGCCAGCAAAGAAACTATTGAGTGGGAGAGCCCCAACCTGGCTGAGATTTAGTTCACTTCCGAGTGGAGGTGATGAAGACACTTGCCAGAGGCTGCAGTTGCCCCAGGATGTTGGGGTAACAGAAAGGCTCAGCAACCACTGCTGCTGGGGAGACAGGCTCATCAGGGAGGTCACTGGGCTTCCCCAGGAATAACTGTAGAGGGCTAGAACCAGGAGGGAAACCTTCCGTCTTCTGTTACGGTTGCCTTGCAGACTACTATTGCCCTCTACTGAGCAAGCTTGACATTTTACCAGAAGGCAAGGGGAATGGTTTACAGGGGCCAGCTGCAGTATCACAAAACAGGCCAGAGAGGGGGAGGATTGAAGTGAGATAAGAGATAAGTTGATAACTGGCACCCTTGACTTCCCAGCATCACATGCCTGTCTTATTCTTCAGAGTTGGGGGAAGGTTTGGGAAAGACTTGACAAGAAGCAGGATATGTTCTGACCAGTTTGTCAGAAAAAGAAGGCCTCTGGTGGCTATTCTTCTAGTGGCTAGTGTGAACGGTGGGTATGAGCTGATAGGAGAGCAAGGCTCTAGTGATTGACTGGATACTTTAATTCTCAAAGCAGGTTCTAAAATCATTTGTTAGACTTTCTTCCCTATTATTTTTTTTTAAATAGTCTTACTCTGTTACTCTGAGTAGAGTGCCATGGCATCATAGCTCACAGCAACCTCAAACCGTTGGGCTTCAGTGATCCTCTTGTCTCAGCCTCCCAAGTAGCTGGAACTACAGGCACCCACCACAATGCCCAGCTAATTTCTCTGTTTTTAGTAGAGACAGGGTCTCACTCTTGCTTAGGCTGGTCTTGAACTCTCGAGCTCAAGCAATCTCCTGTCTGGGCCTCTTAGAGTGCTAGGATTACAGGTGTGAACCACTGCCCCTGGCCCTTCTTCCCTATTCTTTAAACATATCCTTTTTATTAAAAATCTGAGAAGTTGGCAAACATAAGGGACAAGACAGCACATGTTTTAGGTTCTGCTGAAGTATGCTGTTGTACTGTGAAGGTCGGAATAGAAAACACGTGAATAAGTGGGCATCATGTATGAAAACAGGCTGATGGCTGTAAGCCCCAGCTTGTCAACTCCTATTGTTTGACTATTGTTTTGATTTTGCTGCCCATGGTGAAGTACTGCTTATTCAGAGAACCCCATACCGAGGAGGATTTTCTCATCAGTGTAGTTAGGGATCCTAACTATCACTGGGATCAATATTCCTTCTCTATATGCCTCTTATATTCCTACCACAACAGGGTAGATGAGTCTTTGGAGAAATTGACAGAGTACTGATGCCCAAAAATAAGAGAAGGAGAGAGAAAAGCTGTTGCCTAGCAGGATACCCTGTGACGGTTCCAGCACCCACCTTCTGACTAGTACTTCTCATGGGACTTACCCGAGAGTAAGATGCCCTAAGCCCAGATGGAGAGCTTTGCCCCTCACAAGCGTATATAAGCATCTAGCTTCCTATCTTGCTTTGGATACCAGTATCTGGCTTTAACCAGGTATGTTCAGTTATACTGAACCAGGATGGATGCCTTTTTTTGGCTTCTGGCTGTTTTTTTTTTTTCTATTATTAGTCTAAATAAAACCACAGATTTGAATAATGCACATACATGTGTTTCTGTAGATATCTGTAAGTACCTACAGTCTGTGTCAACAGTTGTCAATTTGGTCATCCCATGATTCATGTTTCTAAGCACCTACTGTGTGCCAGGCAGTATTGAGGCACTGAGGATGTGATGATGAAGCAAGGACAGGGATTAATTATATTATTGTTTACTTTGTATGTTTTAAAATTTTACATGATAAAAATGTCAAAGTAAATCCCTTTCCCTATGAAGGTTACATGGTAGTGGTCATCTACACATACAGCCTAGCATTAAGTTCGCATTGTCCACTTTGTGGATTATCTAGGGAAATTTTTTAATACTAGCATGACACATCTGTGCCTCTAGTTTATATAGGTGTTTTTGACACCTTTTTTTTTTTAGCCTGAGTAAAGTATTGCCTTAAAAATAAATAAACTATATCTGAGATGAATAGAGGATTATTGGATTTCTTAAACCACCCAGTAAAGTGAGGTTTATTGGGGCTCATGTTATTCTGTAATCTTAAGTTTGAAGTATTTTGTAACTTAAAAAGAAATGCTAGGCCAGGTACAGTGGCTCACGCCTGGAATCCTAACACTCTGGGAGGCCCAGACAGGTGGATTGCTTGATCTCAGGAGTTTGAGACTAGTCTGAGCAAGAACAAGGCCTGTCTCTACTAAAAATAGAAAAACTGAAGCAAGAGGATTGCCTGGCCCCGGAGCTTGAGGTTGCTGTGAGCTATGATACCACAGCACTCTACTCAGGGCACCAGAGTGAGACTCTGTCTCAATAAATAGAAATGCTAATTGACTTCAAGATAAATATAAATTATAAGATATTATCCATACCCTTAATAATTCACAATAAGCAACAAATGGACAATAGGTTGGTGTGTCTATGACAATGAAGGTGTATATAGTGTGGCCGACATCAGTGCCTATCTGGGGATGGCCAAGAACCAACCCCTGAAACACAAATCCCTAGAAAATGTTTCCCTCTTGGTGTTGTGACTATGTCACAGATGTTTGTAGGATATTATGTTAGAGAAAAAATGATTGCCTATAAATAACCGTTCTTGTTAAACTCATAAAAACATTCACAAAGTATTAGGTTGAAATGAAGTCGCAAAGGAGTTTGTGGGATCGTTGCCTCTCCTTTGCTCTTTGCAGAGTTAAAGTGGTAGCTTGACCCATCTGGTTTGATCTGGACAGTCTCAGTGACATAAAGTCCAGAGAGCCCCTTTGCCCTCTGGGTTAAAGTCAATTACTTATTGAGGAGCCTGGATGATTTTAGGAGTCATTGGGTCAGAAACTATTTTTTAAGTCCCTTTAAAAAGTAAAATGTTGGGCGGTGCATGTGGCTCAGTGAGTAGGGTGCCAGCCCCATATACCGAGGGTGGTGGGTTCAAACCCAGCCCCAGCCAAACTGCAACAGAAAAAATAGCCAGGCGTTGTGGCAGGCACCTGTAGTCCCACCTACTTGGGAGACTGAGACAAGAGAATCGCCTGAGCCCAAGAGCTGGAGGTTGCTGTGAGCCGTAACGCCATGGCACTCTACCGAGAGTGACAAAATAAGATTCTCTTAAAAAAAAAAAAAAAAGAAAGAAAGAAAAGAAAGTAAATAAAATGTCTTTTCCATCCTGCCGTGGATATTGAGTGTCATTCATTCATTCTTTTTCTCCCTCAGGAGTGAGAGAATCCCATCAGATAAGCATTTTTAAGATAATTGCTTCTATCCTGCACCTGGGAAGTGTGGAGATCCAGTCTGAGCGCGATGGGGACTCCTGCAGCATCTCAGTAAGTTGCGCACCAGCCCCGGGGAGAAGTGTGCACCATTTACCCTGTTCTTGCTGTTTGATACGACAGAAATGTGTCTCTGCACTTAGAGGACACCCGTAGGTTATTTATTCTGAACAGTAATGGTTTCTGTTCACTCACTGATAATGTTTTAAAAGAGCCAATTCTTTTAAAATCAGCTGCCATCAAATTTTTATCACTGAGGGCAGGGAATTTAGTAGCTATTTAATAAATTCTTTTTGATGGGTTGATTTTCCAAGTTCCCTGAGGTGCATGGAATTCTACAACATTATCAGTTCATCGAGTACAGATGGAGGTCCCTGTTGGAAGGAGAGGAAAGGGCACTGGACCCCAAACTTGGTGACTGCCTCAAGGGAGCTTACAGTCTGGGGGGCAGGCAGGTGGCAGTACTGCCGAGATTCTGGCAGCACGAGGTACATGCAGACATCTGTGTGAGAATACTGCTCCGTCACCGCTCACTAGGACGGTTCTTTTCCTGGTGCCCAGTTTAGTAGCTCACACTTGATAGATAAAGATCTGATCTGAAAGCAGTTGCCATGTCCTTCTGGAATTTAATGGTGTTGGGCTGGGCTAAAACTGGCATTCTTAACACAAATAGGTGAATCAGCAGCTGTTGACCATATTGCCCTTTGGGGCCCATTTATGCCTAGGTCTTAGGGAAGTACAAAGTGTGATTCTTCTAAGGACTTGGAATTTAAATAGCCAGATGCTGGAAAAACACAAAAGGCAGCACTACACATGGCAGGGTGTGGCTGTGGGCACATGTCTGTGCTGCTCACAAGTGATGCTTTCTCAATTGAGGGGACATTTATTTACTTCCTATGGTTTATTTTGAATTGGGGTTATGAGAAGTTCAAATTGACCCTGCCCTTAGGGGAGAGACCTGAATTTTGGATGGGATGTGGCAGAACTAGTCGTGTCCTCAACTCAGCGCATTCTCCCAAATGAGAAATGACTTGAGTCTGAGAGGGCCTCTGGGTCTGTCAGGCCTGCTGCCATCCTTGGCGTGGACTCCGTAGCCTCATGAAAGCCTTGAAGTTCACCCACCCGGGCCTTGTGGGAAAGGAGGGAATACTGGAGCCAGCAGTGTTAGGTGCCACGGGGGCAGTTTCTGACACCTGATGTTCATACGCCTGTGTGGGGGGCTTAGAGGTAGAGGGTGCAGTGTGGTGGGGCTGGCAGTGGTGATGCCATGAAAGAGATTGAGATGAGGAGGACCTGTGGTCTGGAAGCTGGGGATGATCCTCCAGGGCAGGACAAACCCTTCCCCGATTCGAGTCATCAGGGCCAGTGAGATATTGCCCCTGACATCTTCCCCTTAAGAGAAAGGCATCTGTGCCGCCTTCTTGCACACAGCCCAGTAAACATCCAGGGCAACAGTAATCTGCCTGTGTGAGGGACAGGTGAGGTTAGAAGTGTTTGCTTTGATCAACTCCTGGCTCAGGCTAGTAAGATGCAGGAAAGATGGCAAACAGTCCCTGGGCCTCCAGCCCGCACAACATCCTGTGGCCCCCAACCCACCACCCTTCTCAGGGCAACATCCCCTTTCTTGGGTTCTTACAGCACTGTGAACCTGTCCTCCCTGGTGTGTAGTATAGTTATTTTGCATTTGCTGTGTACTTACTGCTCCTTCTCCCCTTTGTGAGAGTCCAAAGTTGCAAAGGCAAGGACCATTTTTGATCATTACTGTATCACCAACATGTAGCACACTGTTGGGCACTCAGTAGGCGTCCAAGAAGTAGAGGGATGGGTGACCGGCTGAGGCTTGTTAGAGGTCAGGGGCGACATATCTGAGTGGTGGCAGTGGGACGTGAGAACCAAGGCCAGGGACCTTGAACACCTGCTGTTGGGCTGGCTGGGCCTCCTTTGGAAAGCTGAGCTTTGACCCTGTAAGTGAAGTGTCTTCTGCCCGTCTCCTCCTGTCTCCAGCCTGTGGCTGGTCCTCCACCCTGGGCCTCTGCGGGGCCCTTTAGGTGAGAAGGGAAGTATGAATAAGTGATTTGATCTGTGCTTGTTTTCCCATCAGCTCCATGACTATATCTGATGTGCTTCTACCCCCTCATGCCCCTAAGGTGTTCTCATGGACACTGTATAGAGGTGGGTCCACCAGAGAGAGTGGATGGAGGTGCAGGTATTGATGGGAGGGTGGGCAGGAAGGGGCCCAAAAGGTTGCGGTTTAGATACCACCAGGGCAGCAGCCCTTTCTCTGACAGCAGGGAGTCCAGAAGGCTTTTGAGTGCAGGTGCATGGTCTGGGCTAGACTTTAGATCAGTATAGACAACTAGTGGGAAGTGGGGAGTTGTTGTCAAGACTGCTAGGTTCAGATCCTGGTTCTGCCACTGGATGTGGGAGTTAGGGCCAGTTACCTAACCTATTTCCTCCTCTGTGGGTGTGGGGGTGAAGGTTCACTGAAGCCCTACATGAAAAGAAAGAGTCCTTAGCACAGAGCTTGCAGGGATTGAGTTCCTGACTGTTACCAACCTTCTTAGAGCCAGAGTGCACCTTAAGAGCATCTCTCTCTTTGTATGGGAGAGGAAAAATCAAGACCTGGAGAGAGGAACCTTTCTCTGAGATCAGAGTGTCAGGTGATGGCAAAGGCAGGACAGCCACTTTCATTCCCCCATGCTGCCACCAACCTGCCCCCCCGCCCCCACCCCAGCTGGACTGCAGGGCCTCAGAGCAAGGGATGTCCACCACTGGGGGGACTGTCGGCACTCGGCATAGAGCACACGCATCCTTAAGTGTTTGCTACCAAACGCCCTTCTATCAAACTATTAATACTTTCGGTTTATTCCTCCAGTACACAGGGTGGGCCTCCTATTGGAAATGCTGCCTATCCACAAGCAGTGTGCCTTCTGCTCAGTTGTTTTCTGTTTTAATTAAAGCATGAGAATGTGCTCCATGATTGCCAGAGTTACCTTGGAGACGTAACAACTTCCAATTACTTGGACACCAGAGGCGATTTGTTTCTCAAGTTTGGCAATACAGGGCCCGTAAAACTAATATGCTACCTATGACAAGGGCTATTTTTAATGGATTTAGAGTAATTTAATTATTTCTAAATGTAGTTGCACGATCTTAAACCAGTTTCAGCACAACCCTTGATCAATGGTGGGAGGGGAGGTCAGAAGCCACTCTTCACTGCCGTGGGTAGAAATCTGGCAAGGGGGGAGGTTATCAGACAAGTCCCTAACTTGAGCTCCTTTTTCCACTGAATTCCACAGTGTGAACACGGGCGGGGTGGGGGAGGGACCTGTGGGCAGGTCTTGGGCGGTCATACTAGCTGCTGGCAGGCCATTTAAATGTCAGGGAATCCATCTGCAGTGCTGGGCCTAGCAATTAAGAATTTCTTGGAAATAGGTCAGATGAACAAATTGGACGCTTGCCACCTCTGAACTTGTTGCCTGCCAAGCAGTTCCCAGGCACTTAACTCCCCTACATATGGCCTTATGTTTTGGGGCGGGGGGGGTAGGTTGGCAAAGTGGGGGTGGCTGCAGAGAAAAAGGCAGCTTACTGGGAAAAATGGCCATGGAGACCCTTTGTGCAGAGTGAGCGTGAGGACAGGGTCACCCAGCCCAAATGAGCCTACTCTCCTGCTGGACTGGATTTGGGGCTCTGGGCCATAGGCAGGGGGCCTCATTTACCCTGTCTTCCTCTGAATAGGAAGGGTAGATAGATCAGATCAGAAGGGTAGCTCCAAAGATGTTTTCCTAGGAACCTTAACCCCAGGCAGTTTCTTAGGAACATAGAAGGTCTTTGGTTAGGTAGGTTCAGGAAATGTTCCTTAACCTCTTGGGGCCAGCAGGGTTCATTAACCAGTTCATCTGTTCAGGTGGTATTCAGGTACCATCCCTCTAAATGGATTGTCCTGTCCCTTGGGTTAAGTAAGGCCAGGTCAGGTTCTCTGCAACTCTTCTTCCACGAACTGTACTTTGGAAAAACACTGGGCTTTAATGATTTTGGAGGATTCTTTCTTACTCTTGGTATTCTATTAGAACTGTTTTCAGGAGATGGATTTTAAATATCTGTAGGAGAAAAAAAAGGCCTGGGAGTATGGTGTTAAGAGGGAACAGATATGGTTATCTGTGTTAATTTTTATCCAAGAAGCCTTCATTTAAATCCTACAAGACAGTCTCATCAGGAAATGAGTCCCACAGCAATTTAGGGCCATTAGCAGGAGGTACATTATGTCGTAAAAGAGCCCCTTTCAGCCTCTGAATTTGGAAGTGCTCCAGCAGGCTGGGCTGGCTATTGGCTTTCCTAGGAGGCTTTGGATGACAGAATGTGTAACAGGTAAGAGGAACCTCCAAGGATGAGCAGGTCTTCTGTGGGGTGCCCTGAGTGGACAACAAGTATTATCCAAGAGATTTACACAGGCAAGACACTGAAGGAAATTTGGCTACCCAGTGGCTCTAAGCCCAGGCATTGTGATTGGTGTTTAGGGTAAAGAGGGTCTAGGCTCAGAGGTGGCCCTGAGAGGCAGCTAGGTAGGCAGGATTCCAGAGCCCGAGGCACCTGGATGAGTTATTGCACTTCTCTTGGGGCTCAGCCTCTTTCTGCATGAAAAAGAAGTTTAAACAGGAATTCTAAGTTTCTTCCCAGCTTTAAATATGTCTGATGTTACCAGTGAAACTGTTCTAAATACCTTCTCAGGTCAAAATTTGTTCCATGTTTTTGCCATATGTTCCAGCTTTCCACATTGATTAACGTTTTTTCCCCAGTCAGTAAGTGCTATCAGAAGGTTAAAGTTCAGGGCTGTGTGACTTAGTGTCATTGAGGCTCAGATGAAAGAACTTGCTCAGAAGCACAGGGGGTGCAGTGTCAGTGTGGGAGGGACACGTCTGTTGCATTTCAGTCTGAACACAACCATATGTGTTGTATGCAATTTGAAAAATTCTTCTCCTGGGGCAGCGCCTGTGGCTCAAAGGAGTAGGGTGCCTGCCCCATAGGCTGGAGGTGGCGGGTTCAAACCCAGTCCCAGCCAAAAATGGGGAAAAAAAAAAACAAACAAAATTTTTGAGTATCCCAGCCAACCACCCATAAGGAAATCACTAATCTGGCCCATCTGAGTTACTTTCCCAAAGGGGGAACTGACCTCTAAGGGAGAGTGTGGCTTCTCCAGCCTTTGGAGCCCTGAATTGATGTTCAAGCACACAGCTGGTTAAGCTGGGAGCTAGTCAGAGGTAAAGTATGTAAGTGAAAACTTCTAGAAGGGAGGAAGAGAACTGCTCCCGGGCTGAGGGTGAGCACTGCACGAGAAGCCTGCACATCTTGTGAATCTGCTTGTACTGGAAGGATTGTCCTGTCCTAAGCTATCAATTCTCATTCTGCTCCCTGCACTCCAGGACTCACCTACTAGTGACTTGGCAGCAGCCTGGCACAGAGGGGAGGGGACAGGAAGAGTTTTGTTTAGTAAGGCCTGATAGCAGGTGTAATCATCAGTATGAGCAGCGCTCTAGTTTGGGCCCCGCTTGTCCTGTCCAGCTAACAGTGTGTGTGAGAGACCTCTGGGCCATGGCTGGGGGCGGGGTGGGCTCTGGAGTGCTGGGGAGACCTTGGTTTCATTTGTTTTCCCTCTGCACAGGAGCATGGAGGGATGGCAGGGGAGAGGGGTTGTCTTCAACTTGCCTTCTGAAACCGTGTCCCCCTCCCAGCCCCAGGATGAACACCTAAAGAACTTCTGCCGGCTGTTAGGGGTGGAGCACAGTCAGATGGAGCATTGGCTGTGCCATCGCAAGCTGGTCACCACCTCAGAGACCTACGTCAAGACCATGTCCCTGCAGCAGGTGGTCAACGCACGTAATGCTCTGGCCAAGCACATCTACGCCCAGCTGTTTGGCTGGATCGTGGAGCACATCAACAAGGCCTTGCACACTTCCCTCAAGCAGCACTCCTTCATTGGGGTCCTGGACATCTACGGGTAGGCCAGCCACCTGTCCTCTCAGCCCTCCACTCCACCTGCTCATGGAAGTGTCTTCCTGCTGGCATCTTAGAGCCAGCAAGAGCCTTGGAGATCCTCCTGGTGGTTCTCAGTGAGGGAGTTAAAGACGTGTGGGGGCATTTTGGGTTGTCAAAATGGCTAGGGGTCACTGCTGGCCTGAAGCCAGAGATTCTAAGTGTCCTGTAACATAGGGACTATTCCGAGGAAGAATGGACCTGTCAAAACACCAGGAGCTCTCCCACTGAAAAACCCTGGGAGTATACAGCTGGGAAACTGAGGTCCACAGAGGGAAATGGCTTGCCTAGCATCATTTCTGGAAGTTATTTTGAGAAATAGAACTTAGATTCAGGTTTTGTATCTCAGTTATGTTTTAAGTTCCTCTACCATTGGAGCTCATTGATTTTATCATCTGTCGAGGTAATTATTTTAATTCCATAATTTTGCCCAGTGCTGTACTGATTTGCCTTGTGTGTGGTCATTCTTTAGATTTTTCTTCTTTCAGAATTCTGACCTGATTGAAGGATTGTCATTTCTAATGGCACGTTTTTGGCAGGGAGAGGCAGCATGGCATGGTGGGAGTGAACCCTGCTGGCCACGCAGACGCTGGCCTTTTGTATCAGCACTCTCACCAGTGAGCTGGATGAGTCTCCATCTTTCTTCTCTATAACTTTAAATGAAGTTTTGAACCACAGTCTCCATGAGGCTTTTTGCAGATCCTTGTAGGAACTGGATCTCAACCTCCCTTGCTTTTCTGACCAATCCTGCCCTCTTTAGGCTAATAATAGATTATGTCTTCTTGGATCTTTAAACTATAAAAGTCCTGGGTTCTGCCTTAAAATAGAAATTTAGACCTTTGAAGTACAGAGTTGTAAGAGCAGTGATACTCCAGTGAGAAAAACTACTCAGTGGGCCTGAATTCACCTGGCCTCACCTTAGAATGTAGTTGGAGTAAAGCAGAATCTTCTCTAGAAAAAGCCACTTCCTCTGGCAAAGATGGGCTCTCCTAATTATATCTCTAAGGCAGTTGTTCATTGCTTGGTTTCAAATCTCACCATATTGCATGCTACGGAGAAAGAAGAATGGAACTAGATTTCTGGTGTCACTAATGCCTTAGGAACATGCTAAACAGTTAAGTCACATGCACAAGTTAAGTAGTGCAAGAGGCATCAGAAGAAATTGTAGAAGGATCTGTCTCCAGGTTCGGGCACTTGGTGCTGTGCAGGTTTCAGGGCTGGAAAGGGGCATCCTCATTTGCATGGTCGAGGTTTTCTGTGAGAGGCGAGATCGAACTGTTATTTAATGGGCGTAGAATATGGGAGCTCTGGGAAGCATCTTTAGGAAGGGAGCCGAAGGTGAGAGGAAAAAGCAAAGTGTGACAGGAAACCTCATCCCAAGAGCGCACGGGAGAGTCACGTGGAAAGGGAGGCGGGAGGAGGCATCCTTTGCAGGGTCACAGCAAAGTGAGCCCTGCTGGCCCCTTCTCATCAGCCGAGCACCCTTCTGGTTGTTCTTGGGAGAGGATAGAACAGTTCGTGCTGTCTGGGAGCTTCCTGTCTCATTGTCGGTAATTCTGTGGTGTTTTTTTCTCTACCTCAAGTATTTCCAGGTAATTGGATTTCCCAAAATACTGAGCTTTAGTATTGCTTTCTGAAATAAGACCTAGAGAAACTGTGGCTGCAGCATCTGACCCAATTCCCTTCATCCACCTGTACAAGAACCTAATTTTACCGAGTTTTTGGTTCTGGGAAATTAATATGCACATTCATTCTTTAATAGCATGTAAAAATATTATGATCACAATACTGCTGATATGAAAAATAACCCTGCCACAGTTCTATTGCATTTGTGTGTTTTCTTAACAGTGTCCAGAATTGAAATAGACTTGTTCCTCCCTTCCCAGACATCTGCAGAGAAGCCTGGGTCCATTACTGGGAAGCTTGAGTGAAGGGGGTTCCTGCTCTGCTGAGTCTATAGGTGGCACCTGGGCTTGTGCAAGCTTTATCCTTGCCATTTAATTATTCTGTTTTTCTATAAGGCCCAGTCACTGCCCAGACTACGGGAAGGCTTGTTTGAAGTTTGAAAGGAACAGTTTTTGGTGAATGGAGTTGGTGGCCTTGGAGAACCCAGTCTCCTCTTCCTAATGTCACCTGCTAACCTGTGTACTACCTCATCTCTCCTTTTCTTGGTTCATTGACCAGTATTTGCCTCTGAAACCTGATTAATTGCCATTTTTATTCCTCCCTCCTCCTTGAGGCAAGAAATAAATGGTAAATATATATGGCTTTGTTTGGGGAAAACAGACCCTTTATTGGCCTTTAACTTCAGCTAGGGGGCTCTGACTATGGCCAACACATTCTTGCTGAGGACAGTTTGCCTAGGAGTGAGGTGTAGTAGAGAGGGTGTGTGCATTGTGCTGAGAATAGTTGACGTTTTGGCCCCTGGAAGCAGGCAATGAGATATGCTGGGATTTTGGAATACATCCTTCTCAGTCCTCTATTGCTTTCTTATGATACTTCCTAACACTAAATTAATTAATGTCAAACTCACTGCTCTTTAATGTATTTTTTAAGATACTTTGTAAATTTTTAACTGTAAAAATAAAATCTTATAACTATTTAAGTGTATAATTCAGCACTGTAGCATATATTCTCATTGTTGTGAAATTTCTCCAGAACTTTTTCATCTTCCAAAACTGAAACACTACACCCATTAAACAACTTTCCCCTTCCCTCTCCCTGGCAACACCTTTCTACTTTGTTTCTAAGAGTTTGCCTGCTTTAGATGTTTCACGAACATAGAATCACAGTGCTCCTTTTTGTGACTGGCTTATTTCATTTTTTATCCTGTCCTCCAGGTTGATCCATTTTGTAGCAAGTAGCAGGGTGTCCTCCTTTTTTGAGGCTGAGTGATGTTCGGTTGAATGTATATACCGCGTTGTGTGTATCCATCCATTCACCGGTGGGCATTTGAGTTCTCACCTTCAGGATATTCTAGTACTGCTGCCATGAATGTGGGTGTGCACAACTCTCCTAGGTCCTGTTTTAAATTCTCCTGGATGTTTATACCTACAAGTGGGATTGCTGGATAAGATGGTAATTCTGTTTTTAATTTTTTCAGGAACTTTCATGTTTTCCGTAACAGCTCTACCATTTTGTGTCCTACCAGCTGTGTGCAAGGGCCTGCGCCCACATCCTTAGCAGTGCTTGTGACTTTCTGGTCTGAGAGTCCTGTTGGGTGTGGCCATCCTGGCCCAGTGTGGTTCTGGCTGTCCTTCCTCCAGTTTGTGATGGTCATCATTTCATGTGCCTCTTGACTATTTGTATACCTTCTTTAGAGAAATACCTATTCAAGTCTTTTGTCCATTTTAAAATCAAGTTATTTGGGGGTTTTGTTGAGTTTTACTGGGTTTTCTGCATATTCTGGATATTAACCTTTTATTAGAAATAGGGTTTGCAAATATTGTCTGCCATCCTGTGGATTGACTTTAATAATATATTTTAAGTAAACTTAGATTAATTGTTTGCCTTCACTCCGATGAAAAAAAAATTCTTTAATTTGGTCTCACTTTCCAAAATAAACTTACAACCCTCCAACTGTAATGTAGCTATTCAGAGCCACCTACCCACCTCCTTTGTGACCAGTATGAAAAGGTTTCTCTGAAAATGGAGGGGGAGAAGTCAGTGGCTGCACTTACTCTCTAGCTCTCTATATCCCAGCCCTGGATAGCCCAGAAGACCCCTGGACATGCCACCTTCAGAGAGAAAATGCATGGCTTGCTCTACTGTTCTAGACCCAACAGTGCCCCAGACACTACTGGCATACCCTGGAATCTTTCAGCCTCTCAGGAGACCCTTAAGCCTCAGAGCTCTAAAGTGAGGCTCCACCTCCAGAATTGCTCTGAGTCAGCCCTTTGGAGTGTGCCTGGAGCCAGGCCCTCCTGTGTGCTTTTGAGACTCAGGCAAGGTTCCATTTTCTCTCTGTCCATACCAGCACCGCCCCTGCCCTTGGCCTCACTGTGCTCTCAAAGCCTATAGCATCTAAAATTACTCCTTGAGGAGGTTCTCATTCATCAATTTTGAGCAGCTCTTTTGGGCATGGACTGTGACTTCCTCTTCTCGGCAGCCCTCAGTTCTTCGGACATTTGGCTGATGGGCAACAGGTCACCACATAGCGGGCATTTTCCTATCCCACATGGGCAGCCCAGTGTGAAAAGGACCCGGAAATTGGAGCATGTGGCAAACTGAATGGATTTAGGTCTTGGAAAGAAAAATAGTTCTTGGCTTTGGAATGTGAGCAGTGCCGAGGCCTGTGTACTATATAGGGACATCTAAGCACAGAATGGCACATGAGCAGAATTCCAGTCCTGCCAATCTATGGTGCAGTAGCACCCTGAGATTGTTTAATAAGGAGATCAAGAGGTTAGCCTCTCAGTAGACCCAAAGGTGCCTTTGGGAGATTTCAGAGGCTTCAGGTTGGAAAGGGACCTTGCCCAAGGATATTTAGATCACTTCCTTGACCTTAATGCACTATGGTCCTATTTTTAAAGCTTTCTCTAGAGAGTATTTTCCCACATCATTTTTTTCTGTAAGATTTTTAAAAATCATTCTCTATAAGCCCTCCTATATCTTTTCAACCTGATAAAGGCTTGAGAGTGATCTCTGTAAACTAGGAAGACAAGCCTGAGCTAAGAGATTCCAGCTCCTTTGACCTGTGCTCTGGGCGGGAACCTTGCCTCTTTGCTCACTCTCGGGTCAGGGAGTGAGAGTTTTGTGGAAGTTAATCATTATCTTGGAGTGACTAGTTGACTTTTTATTGCAGTTTCACTTTCCAACAAATCCTGCCTTATTTTTAGACATATTGGTAGCCCTTATTACTCTCTAAAATTGAGGTAGAATGAGAAGGAAATTGTATACTTTTCAACAACATTCTGAAGATAGAAGGAAGTTGAAGCACAGGTGATCATTGTGCCACTAGGGGTCCAGGTGCCATGTCTCAGCGTCAAGCTTTATTCTGTGTTGTGAGCTTCCTCCCACCCAAGGATTCGGGTCTAAATCTTCTCAGCATTGATTTTACAAGAGGAATTCAATTCCCTTTGGTATATAAATTTCTTTATGACGTTTTAATATTATAGACTATAAATTGATTCATTGTGTTTATTTTAAAAAGCCGTCTCTGTTGATGGGAAAAATTACTACAAATATAATTCCATTGTAAAGTAGAAGTTGCCCTATCTTCCAGACTATGGCTTTCTGAGGTCTGTCCCCTTAGATAGAGTAGCTGTTTCCCAAGCTACTCGAGCTCCTCATTCATCTCTGGGCCTCCGGCATTACAGTAATTACGTTAGATGGCAGAGGAATTGTTACCAGATAATGTCTTAGAAATAGGAAAATTATGAGCTAATTTCAGGCCATTTCAAATTAATGAGAATGTTCTTTGTGGAGTACTACCAGTGTAAACCTTTAGAAAATGACAAGTGTGAGATTTTTAAATCCTCTCTCTGTGGAGCTCAGTACAAGCTCTGCCAACACTCCCATTTGCCATTATCTGGCCAGTTGCTGGGGTGGCTCTTTTATCTTCGTTCTGGGGTTTATTAATTAAATTTTCTCCAGGGCTTGGCTGTTGTCAGCAACCTCTGTTGAGGTGGGAGGCTGGGTGAGGGAAGGAGGTTCTAGAGGATGTTAATTGGGTCTGCAGGACCCTCACCTGGTCTGGGAGGGCCCCAAGCCAAGGCAGTGACTGGCAGACACAGTGCCCCTCTTCTGCTGGTCTAGAGTGCACAGGGCTGGTCTCCTTTGTCCCAGCATGGACTTTGCTCTTTGATCTTGTTTTATTAACCTAGAATTTTCTCCCACAGGGCATGGCCAAAAGCTGCACTTTAATGTGGTTGTCTCCAAGCAGTTGACTCCTTTGATCTCAAATTTCCCACTTCTCTGCCTCTCATACCTTGGAGGGAAGGTGGTAGGTGTCAGGGAGGAAAAGCCTGTTGCCTCTGGGCACCAACCCAGCTTGTGGGGTATCTGATGCCTAGCTTGAGGAAGCAGTAGCATTGCTGTTTTGGGTGGTACTTAGGGTGTAGGATTTACTGGAAGGGCTTTCATGGCTCTTTATATAAGATTGAGGAAATGCAGTTTTCTGTACTGAAGAATAAGCGGAGGGAGAAATAAAGATTTTGGAGGAGGCTGAATGAAGCCTATGCCTCTGACCGCGGTTAGCACTGGCCCTCTCTGCCCCTCACCACGTGTTCAAATACCACCCCTCTGGGAAGTTGTCCTTCATGGCGATAGCCCTTCTGAGTTATCTCCTCTTCCTTTTTTATGAAACTTTTCCTCCTCTCTGAATTAAGACTGTGCTCTCAGTAAGAAGACTGTCTAGGTTTGAATATTGGCCCTTCTGCCTACTGGCTCTCTGAGCTTGGGCAGGTACCTCATCTCTCCATACCTCGGTCTCTTCAGCTGTAGGATGGATTAAGGATAGAACCTAACTCTTGCTTGCTGTGAGCAGTCAGCAGATGGGAACCATGAAGCACCTGGGTCTGTTGCTCTGTAGCTGTTCATTGGCAGGGCCTCTGCCAGACATTTGGCCTATTGTGTGAATGAAAAAAAGGCAGCTCTTCCTCTTCCTCATAGATTTCCACCTCCTTGGCCCAATGCTGTTGTTCAGAGTACAAGGTGGACTCCACTCCTTGTAGCTCAAGCTGCTGGTGCTTGTCACCTAGCCAGCATAGCCAGTGACAGCACTTGCATCCAGTTACGAAGCCTTATCTGCACAGCCTGTCATCCATTTGTAGTCCTTTCCATCCCCATGCTCCTTGATGATGTGAGAACCTTCCCATTACTTGGCCACCACCAGCTTAAGTAAGGCTCTGACTGGATCTTGCTGACTTCCTGCTCCAGTCACCATGACCTGACTTGACTTCCTGCCCCCAGTCTCATGTACTTTCCCCCAAATAAGTTTCTCCTTTGCCCAATTCTGATTGTCATTTAATTTGAAGTCCTTCCGAATCGCCTCATTGCCCCAAAGAGAATTTGGTGAGATCCAAACTTTAGTGTAGCTCCCAAGACCTGTGGGAAGGACGCCACCACTGCGGCCTCCTGCTGCACCCTGACCCACCCTGACCTGTCCCAGCATTACGTCCCCTGCACGGCCACCAGGCCGTACTGTGGACATCTATGTTGTACAATGAATGATGGTGTTGATGTTCTAGAGCAGTGGTTCTCAACCTTCCTAATGCCACAGCCCTTTAATACAGTTCCTGTGGGTCGTGACTCACAGATTGAGAACCACAGTTCTAGAGGATGAAGAATTCTAATAAATCCATTTTTTAAGTCAAAACCCAACAAAATTTACCAAGGATCAGACAGTTCACAAAATGCAAGACAGAAAAACATTAAACTCTATTAATCAAAGAAATTAAAGTACATTTTCCTATACCCAGTAACCAAAGATTTTTTTTTTTGTCTTTGCTTAAAAACTTTGTTATACTTTTAGAATGATAATGCAAAGACTTAAGAACATATACCATTTTACTTTTCCTTCTTTTTTTTTTTACTTTTTTTTTGTTGTTGTTGGGGATTCATTGAGGGTACAAGAAACCATGTTACACTGATGGCATTTGTTGGGTAAAGTCCCTCTTACAATTGTTTTGCCCCCAAAAGGTGTGGCACACAACAAGACCCCAGCCACCTTCCTCCTTCCCTCTCTCTGCTCTTCCTTTCCCCAGCCCTTCCTCATTCTTTCTCTCTCTGCTCTCCCCTTCCCTCACCCCTACCCTGTCATTAATTGTCCTCATATCAAAATTGAGTACATGGAATTCATGCTTCTCCATTCTTGTGATGGTTTACTAAGAATAATGTGTTCCACTTCCATCCAGGTTAATACAAAAGCTGTAAAGTCTCCATTTTTTTATTGGCTGAATAGTATTCCAAAATGTACATACATCACAGCTTGTTAATCCATTCTTGGGTTGGTGGGCATTTAGGCTGTTTCCACATTTTGGCGATTATAAATTGAGCTGCAATAAATAGCCTAGAGCAAGTGTCCTTATTATAAAAGAATTTTTTTCCTTCTGGGTAGATGCAGGATCAAATGGGAGGTCTAGCTTGAGTTCTTTGAGAGTTCTCCATACTTCCTTCCAAAAAGGTTGTATCAGTTTGCAGTCCCACCAGCAATGTAAAAGTGTTCCCTTCTCTCCACATCCACGCCAGCATCTGCAGGTTTGAGGTTTTGTGATGTGGGCCATTCTCACTGGAGTTAGTGGGGTCTCAGAGGGGTTTTGATTTGCATTTCTCTAATAATTAGGGATGATGAGCATTTTTTCATATGTTAGCCATTCGTCTGTCTTCTTTAGAGAAGGTTCTATTCATGTCTCTTGCCCACTGATATATGGGACTGTTGGCTTTTTTCATGTGGATTAATTTGAGTTCTCTATAGATCCTAGTTATCAAGCTTTTGTCTGATTCAAAATATGCAAATATCCTTTCCTATTGTGTAGGTTGTCTATTTGCTTTGGTTGTTGTCTCCTTAGCTATACAGAAGCTTTTGAGCTTAATTAAGTCCCATTTGTTTATTTTTGTTGTTGTTGCAATTGCCATGGCCGCCTTCTTTCAGGACTTTTATTGTGTCGTGACTTAAATTTAAGTCCTTTATCTAACTTGAATCAATTTTTGTTTGTTTGTTTTTGTTTTTTTTTTTTTTGAGACAGAGCCTCAAGCTGTCACCCTGGATAGAGTGCCTTGGCATCACAACTCACAGCAACCTCCAATTCCTGAGCTCAAGCGAGTCTCCTGCCTCTGCCTCCCAAGTAGCTGGGACTACAGGCACCCGCCACAACGCCCAGCCATTTTTTGGTTGCAGCCGTCATTTTTGTTTGGCAGGCCGGGCTGGATATGAACCCGCCAGCTCAGGTATACGTGGCTGGCGCCCTAGCCCACTGAGCCACAGGCACCGAGCCTTGAATCAATTTTTGTGAGTGGAGAAAGGTGAGGGTCCAGTTTCAGTCTTTTATATGTGCATATCCAGTTCTCCCAGCACCATTTATTGAATAGGGAGTCTTTCCCCCAAGGTAAATTCTTGATTGGTTTATTGAAGATTAGGTGGTTGTAAGATGTTAGTTTCATTTCCTGGTTTTCTATTTGATTCCAAATATCTATGTCTCTATTTTTGTGCCAGTACCATGCCATCTTGACCACTATGGCTTTGTAGTACAGCCTAAAGTCTGGTATGGTGTTGCCACCAGCTTTGTCTTTATTACTAAGAACTGCCTTAGCTATGCGGGTTTTTTTCTGGTTCCATATAAAACGCAGAATCATTTTTTCCAAATCTTGAAAGTACGATGTTAGTATCTTAATAAGGATGGCATTAAATAGGTAGATTGCTTTGGGAAGTATAGACATTTTAACAATGTTGATTCTTCCCAGCCAACATACCAGTTGAACATGGTATGTTATTCCATTTGTTAATATCCTCTGCTGTTTCCTTTCTTAGGATTTCATAATTTTCTTTATAGATGTCCTTCACCTCCTTTGTTAGGTATATATCTAGGTATTTAATTTTCTTTGAAGCTATGGTGAAGGGAGTTGTGTCCTTAATTAGCCTCTCTTCTTAACTGTTATTGCCGTATGCAAAGGCTACTGACTTGTGGGTATTGATTTTATATCCTGAGACATTACTGTATTTTCTGATGACTTCCAGGAATCTTGTTGTTGAGTCTTTGGGGTTCTCTAAGTATAAGTTCATGTCGTCAGCAAAGAGGGAGAGTTTGACCTCCTCTGCTCTCATTTGGATGCCCTTTATTTCCTTGTCTTGCCTAATTGTATTGGCTAGCACTTCCAGCACTATGTTGAGTAGTAATAGTGACAGAGGACAACTTTGTCTGGTTCCAGTTCTAAGAGGAAAATTTGTCAGTTTTACTCCATTCAGTAAAATATTAGCTGTGTGTTTGTCATAGATAGCTTCAATCAGTTTCAGAAATGTACTGCATATGCCTATACTCTTCAGTGTTCTAATTAGAAAAGGATGCTGGATTTTATCGAATGCTTTTTCTGCATCTATTGAGAGGATCATATGATCTTTGTTTTTGCTTCTGTTAATATGGTGGATAACGTTTTTGGACTTGCGTATGTTAAACCAGTCTTGCATCCCTGGGGTGAAACCTACTTGATCATGATGTATGACTTTTTTAATGATAAGCTGTAATCCATTGGCTAGGATTTTGCTGAGAATTTTTTAATCTATATTCATGAGTGAAATTGGTCTGAAATTCTCCTTTTTAATTGAGTCTTTTCCTGGTTTTGGTATCAAGGTGATGTTTGCTTCATAGAGCATGTTGGGGAAGATTCCTTCTTCCTCAATTTTTTGGAATAATTTCTGCAGTATGGGAATAAACTCTTCCTTGAAGGTTTCATAGAATTCTGACGTGAAGCCATCTGGACCAGGGCATGTTTTGGTTGGAAGATTTTTTGTTTCTGTAATCTCAGTTCTTGAAATTGGTCTGTTCAGGAGCTCTATTTCTTCCTGGCTAAATCTAGGGAGAGGGTGTGATTCCAAATATTGATCCATTTCCTTCACATTGTCAAATTTCTGGGTGTTGAGTTTCTGGTAGTATTCATAGATGATCTCTTGTATCTCTGTGGCATCAGTTGTAATTTCCCCTTTATCATTTCTGATTGAGGTTACTAGAGATTTTACTTTTCTATTTCTAATTAGTCTGGCCAAAGGTTTATCTATTTTATTTATTTTTTCAAAAAATCAACTCCTTGTTTCATTAATTTTTTGAACGATTCTTTTGTTTTCATTTTCATTGATCTCTGATTTAATTTTGGATATTTCTTTTTTTCTGCTGGGTTTAGGCTTAGATTGTTCTTCTTTTTCCAATTCCATAAGATGGCTTGTGAGTTTATTGATGCCCTCTGTTTCTCTTTTTCGAATGCAGGCATCTCAAGCAATACATTTTCATCTTAGAACTGCTTTTGCAGTATCCCACAGGTTTTGGTAGCTTGTGTCTTCATTCTTGTTATGCTCAAGGAAGTTAATGATTTCCTGTTTTATTTCTTCCTGCACCCAACTGTCATTCAACAGAAAGTTGTTTAGTTTCCATGCCTTTGTGGGGTTGAACGTTTTTGTTGGAGTCGAGTTCCATCTTTAGTGCCTTATGGTCTGAGAAAATACAAGGTAAAATTTCAATACTTTTGATTCTGTTGAGGTTTGTTTTGTGTCCTAGGATATGATCAATTTTCCATGGGCCAATGAGAAGAATGTATACTCTTTATCTGTGGGATGGAGAGTTCTATATGCATCTATCAAGCACAGTTGTTCTAGGGTCTCATTTAAGTCCCTTATACCTTTGTTTAATTTCTGTTTAGAGGATCTGTCCAGCTCTGTAAGAGGAGTGTTAAAGTCTCCTGTTATTATGGTGTTATAGGATATTATATTGCTCAGACTGAGTAAGGTCTGTTTCAAGAATCTTAGAGCATTTAAATTGGGTGCATAAATATTTAAAATTGAAACATCTTCCTGTTGTATATTTCCCTTGACCAATACAAAATAACCATCTTTGTCTTTTTTTACTTTAGTTGCTTTAAATCCACATGCATCTGAAAATAAGATTGCAACTCCTCTTTTCTTCTGAAGTCCGTTTGCCTGAAAAATTGTCTACCAACCCTTAACTTGGAGTTTTAATTTATCTTTGGAAGGTAGGTGTGTTTCCTGCAGACAGAAAATGAATGACTTGTGTTTTTTCATCCAGACAGTCAATCTATGCCTCTTCAGTGGGGAATTCAAGCCATTAACATTGATTGAGATAATTGATAAGTGTAGTAGTGTTCTATTCATCTTGTTTTGTGAGAGTCTATTGTTTAGTTTTATCTTTTGCATCAGTGTGGAAGTTAGGCTCTGACCTTTAATTTCTGAGTTCTTACTTTGCTGTTGATCCATTGTGGTGGTCAGTGTGTAGGACAGGTTGGAGTATTTCCTATATGGGTGGTCTTGTTGGGGCCAATTTCCTCAATGTTTGTATATCAGTAAATGATTTGATTTCTCCATCAATTTTAAAACTTAGCTTTATAGGATATAGAATTCTGGGCTGGAGATTGTTCTGTTTAAGTAGGTTAAAGGTAGATGATCCTTGTCTTCTTGCTTGGAAAGCTTCATTGGAGAAGTCTGCAGTCACCCTGATAGATTTGCCCCTGTAGGTCAACTGGCGCTTAATCCTGGCAGCTTGAAGAATCTTTTCTTTTGTCTTGACTTTGAATAGGTTCATCACTATGTGCCTTGGGGAAGCTCGGTTAAAGTTGAGGCGACCTGGGGTCCAATATCCCTCTGAAAGGAAAGTGTCAGAATCTTTGATGATATTTGGGACATTCTCATTTATAATATTCTCTAGTATGGCTTCCATTCCCCTGGGGCATTCTTCTTCCCCTTCTGGGATGCCTATAACTTGTATGTTTGAACGCTTCATAGAGTCCCAGAAATCTGTCAGCAAATGTTCTGCTTTCTCTCTCTTCTTTTCTGCCTCCTTAACTATCTGAGTTATCTCAAGAGCTTTGTCCTCTACCTCGGAGATTCTTCTTCTGCATGGTCTAATCTGTTGTTGATACTTTCTACTGCATCTTTAAGTTCCCTAATTGACTGTCAGTTCCCTCATCTCTGCCATTTCCTTTTTATATTCTTCATAGCATTCATCTCTTAATTGATTCTGGTTTTGGATTTCTTTTTCCACTTTATCAGCATTTTCCTTCAATATTTCCTTCATTTCCTTGATTGTTTTCATCATCTATATTCTAAATTCCCTTTCTGTCATTTCTGACATTTCCTTATAGGTGGAAGCCTCTACAGTATCTACCTCATAGCCCCTTGTGGGGGTGTTGCTCTGGACTGTTTTTTCATGATGCCAGAAGTTTTCTGCTGATTCTTCTTCATGAGTGATTTCTTTTATCTGTTCCTTGCCCTAATTTTCCTTTCACTTCTTCCTGTTCTTTAAGTTGCTGTGCCTCTGGACTAGGGTTTTGATGAGTCCTTTTGGTACAGGACCAGACGGATGAGAAGATTGAAGAGCAAGAAGGGGAAAAAAGAAAGAGAAAAAAAGAAAAGAGAAAGGAGAGGGGGTGGGTAGAAGCAACTATCGATCAAAAGAAGAGAGGCACAGAAAGATGGAGCCGGGAGCAATATAAGTGTACAGTAGGGTACTTTGACCCAACCTCAAGAACCCTCAACCTCTGGGGGTGCTGGGTTGGGTGGTTAGGTCAGTAGCTCTTTGCCAGCCTGTGTGAACACTGTACCCCACCTCCACCAAGTAGAGAGGAAAGACAAAAATGCAATAAATCAAACCAAAACAAGCAAACCAAAAACTTTATGGGATAAAATTGGGGGAAAAAAACAATTAATATGGGTAGAATTACTAGCAAAATTGAAGTTCTAATTGTTAACAAAAGCAACAATGGAAAATTATATTTAAACTAGAAAAATGAAGAAATAAAAGAAATCTTTAAGGAAAATGTTGAAATTAAAAACAAAACAATAACAAAAACAAACAACAAAAAAACCCATAAAACAAAACAAAACCAAAAACAAAGCAATATATATCTTGCTGATATTGTCTGGGCAAAGAGGTGATCTTCTGTTAATCGCAATGTTGATACGGCTGTACAAAATGGAGACCGGAGGCCTCTTATGGTTTCTCTAACCCCACAGGTTGGAGAGCTTAAATCCTCCTCAGTCCCCTTTGAAGGCACTTTAAATTGCTAACTTGGGCTAAGCAGAAGCTTTCCCAAGAAAGCGCTTATGGCTGCGATCACTCCTTAAGTCGCTATCCCCTTACCCAGTGTGCCAAAACCAGTCTCACCCTATGCCCCTGAGGGCTAAGGCTGCAAGGCATCTCAGTCCCCGCTGCTCAGTCACTAGATTACTCACTCCCACCTGATGCTTGTTCTGCCATCCTGAGGGTGGAGCTTGCCAGGGCAGTTCTCCCACGATGGCTCCACACAGCCCACAACCAAATACTGGTAGCTCCGTCTGGCTCGGTATCCCAGTCTGGGGCCCCAGACAACACTCAAAGACCTCTGCACTCTTTCCTAAGTTCTCCCAAGGCAATTCAACTGAGTGCCAAATCCAAAAGAAACCCGAACAGCTCACAGTTAAGGCCTTTCCAGCTTGCATTCTCACTGCTGCTGCACCCACAGCTGCCAGCAGAATTAGACTAAACGAGCACACCCAACCACTTGCTGATCTCTGCCGCTTTTGCCTTCCTCAGGGAGTCCAGAAGTCTCACGCTATCTCCCTGTGTCCCAAAGGGATGTTTCTGGGCAGATCCCGCCAGCCAGAGATGCCTGAAGTCTTCTCTCCCAAGTCTCCCTGTGCCCAGTTGCAAGGAAGCGTTTTCATTTTATTTTTCTATTGAACATACTCGTATTCAATGAAATACATTCTGAAAACAGCTCAAATCTCTTCTATGTGGAACTGTCTCCAACTGCCTGAACATATACTGAATTTTAAATGGCTAGAAGATTTTCTTTTAAGTGATATTCAATAGCTCAATGCAATAGCTCCTCCCAATTTCATTAAAATTTGATTTCAGCTAAGCTTTGTGAGATATACAAGGCTAGCAAAAACAGCAGGACTCTTGTCACTGGAAAATACCCAGGACAACCTCTTAGATGACTTCCTGGCTTGTGGCCTGTCATGGTTCTTAGCTCCGATTATTAGAGGACACTTTCCCTTTAGCAGATGCGCTGCTGGTGTGCTCACTTTAAGCTGATGAATACTGTAGTGGTGGTAGTGAGCTAACCAAAGATTTTTTTATTTTTTATTTTTTATTTTTTAAGACAGAGCCTCAAGCTGTTACCCTGGATAGAGTGCTGTGGCATCACAGCTCACAGCAACCTCCAATTATTGGGCTCAAGTGAGTCTCCTGCCTCCACCTCCCAAGTAGCTGGGACTACAGGTGCCCACCACAATGTCCAGCCATTTTTTGGTTACAGACGTCATTGTTGTTTGGCGGGCCCAGGATTCGAACCCGCCAGCTCAGGTGTACGTGGCTGGCGCCTTAGCCCTTTGAGCCACAGGCACCGAGCCCTAACCAAAGATTTTTAAAAGTTAATGTACACAGTTGGCTAGAGAGCTGTGGTACATGAGTACTCCCCATGGTGAGGGGAGACCCTTGAGACTTGAATGGATCCCAAGGGGAATTTCTCACGGAGTGAAACTGTTCCCTGTCTGGGCTATGGTGATAGTTACATACTCAGTGACATTTTTCGAAAATGTATCAAAATATACACTTAAAATTCGTGCATTTATTATGTGTAAACTCGAACTCTATAAAAATGATTAAAACAAGATTATTGAGCACTATTAGGAGAAAACAAGCCAATTTCCTACTTTGGGAGGTGGGGATAAGATAATCACATAGATTAGTTCCACCTTTCTAAGAGTTAATTTGCTTCTACCTTTTAAGATCAGATACTCTTTGATGTGGTAATTCTAGGCTAGCATCTTTAGGAAAGAATCATGAATTCAAAGAATTCGTCACAACATTGATAGCAGCTAAAACTGGAGAAAGAAACAAAATGCCCTTCATTGGGAGTGTGGGAGCCCCAGCCAGTTCATGGAGTGCCTTTGTGCAAATTGAGAAAGGATGTTGTCCCCTCAGGATGGAGCCCCCCCCTCCCCAGGGCGAGAGGGGACTAGCTGAATTTCATCTCCTGGACCTTCACCATTCCCAGCTCTAGACCGCAGCCCTCATTTGTACAGTGGTCACTGAGGCAGACATTAAAGTTGATGTTTTCAGGACACTGGTGTGAAGAAGTGTTTGTGATGAAATGGTAAATGATAAAAATAGGAGGTGGAACTTTGCATTTTTTGGAAAAAAAAAAAAAAGTGTAAGATCCTTAAAAGGAAGTCTAGTAAAATATAGCTGGCAGTTGATATGAATGACAGAATCATTAATGACTTTTCCTTTTTTTATATCTGCTTTTTCTAAATTTTCCTGCTGTCAGTATTTTTCCTCGTTATAAAAATATATATGTATTCTTTCCTAATGAGGCTCTCTGTAGTGCTGACATCTGCAACAGTAGCCTCTTTGAACACAGGAACAGAAACTGAGGGTTCTGTGGTGGCCTTGGGGAAGAGCTGGCAGGGAGTACAGGGTGAGGGCAGTCTTAAAAGGAGATGCCTCTTACCTTTGTCTTCTCTTTCTGTTCTGCAGGTTTGAGACATTTGAGGTAAACAGCTTTGAGCAGTTTTGCATCAACTATGCAAATGAAAAGCTCCAGCAGCAGTTCAACTGGGTAGGCTGGGCTTCTGGAGCTGGGCCTGGGAGCCCTCTCTCTCTCCCTGGGAGTGCTACCAGGGTTATGGCTCTTCCGTTCATGGCCAGTGGGTTCCAACTCTGCCCTCTCACCTTCCCTTGTTTTCCTTGTGGTGCCCCGTGCTTTAGAAAAGTGCCCCCACTGTCAGGAAGAGGTCTGAATGGGAGCTGCGCTGTGCTGCTGAGGATAAATGTGGCCTGTGGCCTTGACTCTCAGTCCTTTGAGCCTGGGTTTCTTGGGTGTTTAAGCACTTTCAAGCCAGATGTGGGGCTTCTTGTGATTGGGGTAAAACAACACAGGTGATTGTTAAAATGTCCTAGGGAAGGGTTCACATAGGAATGAGAAATCACCTAACTGCCCTTTTCTTTCATGCAGTGGTGACTGAAAAGCCCCCAAACCTTTCCTAGCAGTTACCTGGTGTCCTCTGGGACCCAGAACTCATTGAGCACTTCAGTTCACTCACCGTGACCTTTTCACCTCTTGCCCTAGCATGTGTTCAAACTAGAGCAAGAAGAATACATGAAGGAGCAGATCCCTTGGACCTTGATTGATTTTCATGATAACCAGCCTTGCATCGACCTCATAGAAGCTAAGCTGGGGATTCTGGACCTTTTGGATGAAGAATGTAAGGTAAAATTGATGATGCTGTCTTCAAAGTCGTTCAGTTCTGGGCTTGGGTGTAGGACTGAAGGCAGCTGGGCAGTGCAAGGGAGCATGTAAGATGTCACAGCTAGAACTGCAGCTGTGATCAGCTGGACTTCATTTTGTGGGAAGAAGTGTTAGGATCCATCTTGAGTTCTAGAAGGGAGCACAGCACCTGTGACTGGCAGGTATTGCTGTATTGGTAAATGTGCACCTCTTTCAGCAGAGACTGGATGGCACAGACTTGGTGCCCCAGATATCCAAGGTATCAAGAGAAGGTCCCCAACATCTAGACAGATATTCCAGAGAGTGAGGACTCAACAGCCCAGAACCTTCTTTGCCATGGCAGATGGCTCATAAGGGTGATAGAGCTGTGTGGATTGATGGCAGGTGAGATCCGTAGGTTTCCCCATCTGGCTTTTTGTGGACTCCACCTAGTAGGACAGGGAGAGTGCCTGGTAGCCCTGGAATCCTAGCTTTTATCAGTCACCTAACTTCTTTGGCCTCTGGTTTCCTGCTCTCTGAGTTCTGGGATTGGATCTAGTGATACCTAAAGTCTTTCCCAGTGTGGTGAGTGGTTGCTAAGGGGGTAAACACATAGTAGTTCCTCCACTGATGGAAATTCCAGTTGTAAGTTGTAAAAGCCATATGGTTCTTGGGATCAAAAGGGAAGAACTCAGTTGCTTTTGCCTTTTAGACTTCCATACTTTGCCTGTAAAGGGTTGAGTGTAGCTTGGAGATTTGGTAGAAGGCAGCATTTCTCTTCCAGAAGGGCTCTTCTAGTTTCATTACCCTTGAAAATGAAAAGGAAACAATAAAACAATAGAAGACATAGAAAATATACTGAACACTACAGCTGGCACATTTTCATTTGGGCTTCATCTTCATAGTTGGCATCCAAGCAGGGCTAACTTCTCAGTGTGACAGATGTTGTCCAGGCTTAGCCCACCAGAGAGGTTGCAGTGAAGGTAAAACAGGTGTCTCCAGATTCAGTGGTGATGGCCCACTGACCAGAGTCGTAGTCTAGGCCCTGCAGGCTCTCCTCCTGCCCTTCTCTACATGCATCCATGTGGTTTGCCATCTGCTGCGAACGGCCCCCTTCCCAAGCTCAGCTGGGACCCTTCTCCCCTTCCCGTCTCTTCTGAGATTCCTACCAGGAACTGTCCCTCTAGCTCTATACTCCCTAGCCCAAAGGCAGCACCCTGTCCATGTCCAACCCTGGCCCCTGGGATGCAAAGCAGGTGTGGCCCCCAGGCCCTTGCTGAAGTTAGGATTCCAGCTCTTCATTCTCCTCCCCAGAGGTGAAAGTTGTACAGCTCTGAGGGCACCTGGGATATGCCTAACCCCAGGATCCCAGGGAATCCTTGCCTTTCCCATTTACACACAGCCTCTCACAAAAATGCCCAAATGCTTCCAGATGACTGATTCTGTGAATTTAGCAGCTGTCTACTTGGTGTTCCATGATTTCCTTTTGCAGGCAAACTAGGGCCACTTGTGAATTTGTTTTGGCTTGTGGTCTGAGGATGTGAGAGGTGCTCCACCCAAGGGAGTGTCTCACAGGCAGGTCAAACCAGAGCAGAGAAATTCTGGTCCCATTGCATAGGGGCAGAGTCAGAGGGATAGAGACCTTGGGCTGGGGAGGTCGTAGGCAAAGGCCCCAGTCTGGCCATGTTTGGAGGCTGGAGGGGTGCTGGCCTCTGGGTGGCAACTGAACGGTGTTAAGAGCAGGGAGTGCCAACTCAGGGGTACCACTGAGCCCCACATGGCCTTTGTGTTCCACTGAGATCTCCTTGCTTTACCTCCTCAGGCTTTTTAGATGGGAAGGTTCGCAGAGAAGCCTGGGTTTCCGGCTGGTGGTGTTGAGACACCGGGCAGTGCTGTAGATGTGGCAGTGTGGACTCACCCGCAGCTGAGATCATAGGTGTGTCAGAGGAGACAAGACGAATACCAAATTAAGGAAGAAGACAAAAGCTCACAGTGCTGAGGCTCTTTATACCCGATTTGATTGCTCTGGGAATTCAGAGGGATTGAGTGTAACCTGATGTGGCATCCAGTTAGCAGGGGAATTTTAAGCCAACAGATGATACTATATTCATCAGAACTCATTGACCTGTATATTTACAAAGATGCATCTTGCTCTATGGAAGTTATTCTGCAGTAAATCTGACTTTAAAATAGGGAAGCCTACTGAACCCCTCCAGAAGCATCCAGGAGCTCTGAACCCACACAGGTCGAGGGCTCCCTGTGGGGTTTCTCACAGCTCCACAGCTCGGTGCCTCTTGAAGTCATTCAGTTCCGGACTGGTGCCAGTGGACTATGGGCCACTGCAGACACATTCCTGTCCTCGCCATCTCTCTCATACTCCACGGCAGAGAAGAATAAGCTTGTGCTGTCAAGAATTAGGTTCTGTGACCCCACGTGACAGAACACAACGTCAGATGGATTGGACATGTGATGTAAAAGTAGCCAGGAGGAAAATCACTTTTCCTGGAGAAGATGTGCAGTGTCAGCAATCTCAGGGTTAATTACAAATATGGAGATGGGGTGCCTGTGGGCTTAAAGGGGCTGTGTTCAGGGAGCCCCAGAGCCCAGGAGTCCCATCATGACAGCAGAGGCACACAGATAGCACTAAGGGTGTTAAACTGCTAAGGTGGACAAGCCTCACCGCGAGCTCCAGCTACAGTCAGAGGCTGCCTGAGCCTTGCATAGCAGCTGGCAGCTGTCCCACTATTATCCAAGGGGGGCTGAGAGAAGGTGTTTATCAGAAATGCTCATTTCCAGGTTTCTCTTAAGAAGGCAGTAATGCTTTCTTTTTTTTTTTTGAGACAGAGCCTCAAGCTGTCACCCTGGAGAGAGTGCCGTGGCATCACAGCTCACAGCAACCTCCAATTCCTGGGCTCAAGCGAGTCTCCTGCCTCCACCTCCCAAGTAGCTGGGACTACAGGCGCCCGCCACAA
>CAUYON010038901.1:0-28937 GCA_963573935.1 Arctocebus calabarensis | reverse complement strand
AAAAAAAAAAAAAAAAAACCTTTAATATTTCTTTCCTCAAATATTCTGAATATAAATGTAAATGTGCATTCCAAACCTCTTTTTAATGTTCGAAAAGCTGAAGGCAAAAGTCAAATAACACTACAAAAGTGCCATTGACGTCATTAATGAAACATAGTACAAATGTATTTGTATATGACTAACTTCCACAAGTCTTCAATGGTTATAGTGTTTGTTCTTTAAAATACAGACTTAAAGCTCACCTGTGCAAATCACTGTAATATCTATGAATTGTAATGTTCAGGCAGAAAAACAATTTCTACAGGATAAAAACAGCTTATCTTTTTTAACTCTTAATGAATATCATGTAGAAAAGTTTAGTTTTGAAAAGGGTGCTAGCAATCATGTTGCACCAACTTTGAGAATAAGAATAAATGCCAGTAATTTATGTACTAAGTATGAGAGCCTCTAACTTCATTCCTATGGCTATCCTACATTATCTCATTTGCCTCTGATCTATCCGCTTCATTTTTGTCTCCTGACAACCAACCTTCAAGGCTTAGTAAGCCCCCAATTAGTCCATAAAGCTTTTTCTAAGTATTAAAACACTAACTTCTCTTTGTCTATTCCTCCTTTGAATTTGTATAATTTTCTCATTTAATTTTATTATATTATCATTTAATATGCCATATATTGTATATATTGCAGATATATACATACACATGTTTGCATGTACATATACACAGCTTACATAGAGTGTGTATATTAGAAACTGTCTAATAGATGTGCATATGGAGTTACCTTTTATTGAGGGATTGTTATGAACAAGCAGGAACACACACACAATGTTCTCCAGTCTTCTCAATAACCTTGCAAGTTGGTCGTAAATATTATTTCCATTGACTTTAGAGCAAGTCACTGAGATTTTAAGAAGCCAAGTGATTTTGAGCTTTACACCTGCCACTAAGTAGTGAAGTTGGAATTAGAATTCAGACTATCTGAATCTAGTGCTTGAACTTGTAGTCACTACAAAGTCCTTGAGGACACTGAAACTGATACACTTGCCTATGTACCCAAGTAAAGTAAAATTTTAATACATGAATAAATAACTTTGTGCAGTGGATTTAGTGACCAAAGTTTTAGTCTACAAATGTTTTAAGAAAACCATAAAATCTCAGCACAGATCCTTGTGTTTGCTTAGATACATGCAAATTGAATTATCTATGTGACAGCATGTTAATTTTAATACAGCCTCTTGAGTTCCAACTTGTCAGCCTTTATGTCAAACTGGGCCTCAAAATAGCATTTGCAAAGATTACTACTGCAACAGGAAGCCAGGCTCTGTCACTTGAATTCAGGTAATCAAATTATCAGTTGGTTGGCAAGGTCTAGAACTGCCGTTCATTCCATTTAGATTTTTTAACATATGGAAAATAATTTTTGCAAGCAGATATCAGAAAACCCTGTCTAGTGAAACGAGCAGGTATCAGAAAAGCCTAAATAGACAGCATTTTTTTTTTTAGAAGGCAAAAGACTTACCCCCAGCTTAGTGCAGGAAATTCTGAGGCATTTACTAGACCATGGGGAAGAAAATCATAGTGGTAGGAGAGAAAAAAGACCTTTCAGCTTTGTTTGAAATCGGAAAAGAAATCATTAACATCATTTTAAATGCTTAAATATAGTACTGAGAGAACTGATACATGGAACAGTGTTTCCCATTCAAAGTAGCATTAAGTTTACATTTTTCTCAATTCATCTGACTCTGTTATTTTCTCTTCCCTGACGTCTTTGCTTCCTATACCTCCTGGCCTTCCTTCTTTTGCCCTGTACTCCTCACTTCTCTTCATTCCCTGGCCACTTATAAAATTATTATATATTTTTTTCTCACTTCATTCTCAAGAAGAGAGGCTCCCAGGCTTTCTAGGAGCCCCCCCAAAGCAACATGTTATACAAATATTCTCAAATAATATATGTACAGTAAGAACTTGTCCATTTAATAACACATTCGTGACCCCTCTTTTACATGTTTCATAGTTCCCTTTAGTTTACTCTCATGCTGTCTGTGTGCTGTGGATCCTAAATACACCACCCAGATCCGCACTCAGAATGGAGTCATTCATTTACTTAGATGCAGAAAGTGGTTTTTTGCTGATGGCTGACAGCAGAGTTCCTTCTCAGGCATTGCCTTTGCCCAGCAGGAGCCGTCTTGCCCAAGTTATGCCCCTGACTGGCAGTGCCCATGCAATGCCTAGGTGCGATGAGGTTCGAAAGCCTGGATTTCTTATCTTAATTCAGAACGCCTCTCAGAGCCGTCTCGGTTTCAGCACTCCCACGGGAAGGGAAGTCTGTGCTGCGGCACCACAGTTTTCTGCTGGATTTCAGGTGCTGTCCTTGAAATCCCCCACCAGTGGATGTCCGGTGTACAAATCTTCACTCAGAGCCTATTTCCCAGGAAATCCAACATAAAACACAGAACATTTGCTTCCAGGAAAAAAAATAAATTCCTTTGAAATAATCCTTTTGATTTTGTGCTTCTCATCCTCCTTCTGAGGGCTTTCCCCAGGCACAGGATGACTTTGAGTATTATCTCCCACTCTAAACATTATCTCTTACATGACCAGTGACCATTTTCCTTCTCCTTTGGTTTCACTGTCAGAGAAGATTCCTGGACTTCTTCCTCTTAGCACACTCTCAAGCCACATACACACTCTTTCATAATGCTGCCACCAAATCCCAAGCTCTTATCATGTGTCTACGTAAATTGAGAACTTTACAAGTTTCCTGTGAAATATAAATATTTGGAAGTATGTTAAAGACCCCATTTATGTAACTGTAAGGTCAAGTTCTATCTGCACCCTATTTTTTAATGCCATGCATGTGGTGGCACAGGACAGCCCAGAATGGACTCCTGTGAGGCTGTTATAGGCTCATGTGACAGCTTTGATTTAGTCAGTAGGCAAAGCTGCACCTATCTACCTTAAAGTTGAGTTTCACATGAAAGATCTGGACACTCCAACTCTCAGTCACCCTAAAATACACAGATTTTAGGATTTCAAATAGAAACTTGGAGGTGAGTTTAGTACTAAAGATCAAGAAAGGACATTTTCTGTTTAGGTCTCATTTTTTATTTTTGCCTGAACTTCAAGGACTCTACGTGTTTAAATGTTTTCCTAAGGATTGAAGTGTACTGGTCTCTGCCACAAGAAAATAATCCAGCCACAATAGAGGGAGCTGGAGCTAGTCCATGGAGCAGCAAGCCATGGGGTGGAGATGACAGGCTAAGACCCATTATGGTGTAGGATATGCTGAGAAGGATCTGAATCCACACTTAAGCCAAATGGTGAAAGCAGGCAGTGCCCCCAGGGTCAGTCTTTGGGAGCAATAGCCTGAGCAAGGACCAGAGTCCCGGAACTGCAGGAGGGGACGAGCTGGTGTGTCATGTAGGGAGCGAGAAGCCACAGTTTGGAGATTTGCAGCACAGGACACAGGCTGTGGTGGAGCTGAGGTCAGCAGTCTGGAGCCAGGCGAGGTCAGCAGCAGGCCCTGTGGCTCAGACTGATGTGGGACCTTCTGGCATTCTCCTCTGAAATGTGGGAGAGGTACTATAAGGGAGAGACCTTGGAGAAGATGCCAAATGTCTTCCATTAGCCATCCAAGAGACACAATCAGTGGACTAAGGTCCCCATAGTGGTGACCTTGTACTCCCAGGTTGGTCACAGCCAGAGCACCCACATTACTCTCATGCCTTAGTAACCAACATATAGTTTTAGTTATTCTGCCTACCACTGAAAAAATAGTTCTATTCATTTTTCTTATTTTATTATTTGACACACGATGCTGCAATTTAGCATGCAACATAAAATCATCTATTGATTCATTCCTTGGACGTGCACCTGCATTGCCCAGAAGGGAGAGAAGAAGCATCAGAGATCAAGCACATGTCATAAGATATGGAGGGAAGAGAAGCAAACTGGGACTTGCGTGTGCTATGGACAGCCAGGGGTCACAGTCAGTGGCTACAGGTGGCAGCTTAACAACCCACTACTTTTCACCACACGTGTTCTTGAAGTCACCACAGCAGCCAAGCCATAGGAGCTTCTTTCCCACCTGTTAGCTGTTTTTGACATGTCAAAAGCCACTCAATGTGCAGATGTCAGGAAGTACCAAACATTTTGTTTGCTTTATGGACCAATGAAATATAATGTTGTCAATTTTTTTTTCAAGCAAAGATGACAAGAAAAAGGCTTACCATGTCAATGCACATTTATTTCATAACACGAGACATATTTTAATATCAGAAAAATGGAAAAGAATTTATCGCAGAGAAAAGGGCTCCATTATAAACAGCAACTTTAAAATATTAGTAAACGGTTTTAATTTTTCTACTTGCTCAAAAACATTTCATTTGTCTCATAAAAACTCTATTGTGAATTAATACCACTGTTTAGATAGTTTTAGGAAAGCACCACTCTAAACTATGTGGGTTCAAATAGCAGCAGGCTGAGAATAATGTTTCCCCACATCATCTGTTAATTTTATGTGTTACTTCTTACAGAGGAGTGCTTGGAAATACACTGTCTTAACTCACAATAAAACCTCTGCAATTGGAGCCCTTTCAGAGAGTCCATCAGGGACCATATTTTGTTTTATTAATTCAATCAACAAATGTATGTTCCAGTAATTGTGCTCTAAACCAACGACCTTTAAGTGTACGTGTGTACTTCTGCCTTTAGAGAATGCAAGGCCTGCCAAAATTGCCCCTGGGAGCCACTTAAGGCTAAAACTAGTTTGGTTTATGTTTCTATTCAGAAAGCATAACTACAATATTCTCACTAGAGTGCCTCAACTTTTTTTTTTTCATTCTTCAGGGGGAAAATGATGGACTAGAATGGGATTACCTCCAAGGCATGTTGCAATTCTAAAATATTATGGTTCTTCAAACAAACAAGCATCAGAACTTAATGTTTATGATCAGTTGGATTTGTCTCGGTATGCTCAGCAGTATATCAGCCAAGTTTAAAATGCCTACATCAATTAATTTTTTTCAATACCAGAATATGTGACTAAGATCCCAGGGAAAACAAATTACCAAGGCAGGCAGTTTAAAACAATGAGAAATTTTAAGATCGAAGGCCATGTGAATGCTACCATGGTATTTGTCGTGGGAAGTGTCTAGAAATTGCCCCCTCCCATGTCATTTTCCTTTCAACCTTGGGAAGTCCCATGTGTCTGTTTTGCCTGGTTTTTCTCTGTTTAAATACATGGTCTCCCACCTTTAGTTGTGTTTTTCTATGGTGGAAAAAGCTTTAAACCTTTTGCCAAAAAGGCACTCTAAGAAACTCCATGTGCACATCAACAGAAAGAAAAAAATGCTTGTTCTGCATTCGGAACACAGGGTATGGGCTTTTTGTCAAGCTTCCCTCTCCAGCTCAGGACAAGCTTCACTCTAGCCCAGGAGACACCATAAGAGCATTTTTTCTTTCTTCCCGATGGAGCCACTGAGACCACAGGGGCAAACATAGTGTCTCTGAATTGTGGGGCATTAGGGGAGTGGACGGAGTTCCTCACCTCTCCGGTGCACCCCGCCTTTCCTGCAGCTTACAGTTAAGCACAGGAGTAAAAGCAGCTCCCAGATGGCTTCCATCTCCCTCTCTATCCCTTTACTGTGCTATATGGTGGAAAAATAAAAACATTTCTTCCATTTTAATATGGGCCAAATCCGGTGAACTAGAAAAGGGGGAGAACACATGAGGGAGACCTTCTCCGTGGTGAGGGCTGCTCACGTCTGACACATGTATTTTTCACATGAATACAAGTAAGGCAAAAATTCAGTCCACTTCTGTAGGAAGCCTGGGAAAGAATGGGACAAAATAAAAATGCCTCAGTAGTGTTTTTGGATAGAGAGGCAATGAAAAGGAAGGGTGACATATTTTAAAATATATGAATTCTTAATATAAAAAAACCTCTTGAATGCCAATGTCTGTCCAGACTGAGTACAGAAAATAACACTTGTCTGTTACCTGTTTCTTTGTTTATAGAAAACCACAGTAATACTGTTTATATTAAATGTCAAAACTCATGGGCAAAGATGCTTCTTAAGCAAGTAAGTTAGCCCTTAAGCAAGTAAGTTAGCCAAACAGGCAAGAGCTTAATCAAATGTTTAAATAATGTTGTTAAATTTCAAAAAGATGGATCTTCTAGCACACAGAACACATTCCATTCCTACTAAATCATGGACATTATACTCGTTTTAAGTTCTGTGATTTAAAAGGATCACTGTGACTTTTCTTCTGTTCTTGAGCTGTGGGTAGTACTCAGTAGATATTTACAAGAAAAGTTCAGATGGATTCAAAAATTGTGACCTGCAAAAGATGACAATGACACAGAACTATGAGCTTCTGGGGAGTTCTCTACCATTTTTTAAAAGAATGCCAAAAGTTACTACCCACGTACTGACAATATTCAGACAAAAAACGTATCTAAGCTTCATAAAACAGGCACATTCTGCAGAAATGTCAGTACTAAGAGCTAGAACATCTCTTGAATTTCCTCTATTATGCCCAACTGCTCAATTCTTCCAGTAGCATCACCAAAAATAAGAAAAGTCAAGTCATGTTGATATACATGGGCATCATATTTAGATGCATAAGGTGTGGGTAAAACATTTATCTGGCAACTTAGATATTGACTTTAGAACTGCTAGTTTAGAAGATAGTATTTCTCCTTATAATAAAATTGTAGAAGTAAAGTGATCAACATTCTGATAAGTAATACATCCTACAGCATATTTTTAAAACAATAATATAATAATAATTATATATACACATTGCCAAAGCAGTGATGCATTAGGAAGCCTTTCTGATTCTGAGCCTTTCTCCTTATTTATAATCACCTTGGCTTCCTCAGGTGCATCCAAACTCCACTAGTCCTTGTAGCCTTACATTGCTTTTTGAATGAAACCATTATGAATCAATTAGTCAAGGAGTTTTGTTCCCTTTATACACTTCTAGAACAAACTATGATCAACGCTCAATTTCTTTTTGCTTTATTTGTTCTTGAGCTTCACCATGCCTTGAATACATTTAATTTGTATCTCCTGATACAAGTCTCTGGCGTCTGTATCACATGTAAAGTGAGATTCCTGAAATTAACTGACAGGTCAATGCATATCATCTCAAATTTCTAACCATGATTTCTTTTTGAAATACAGGAATTTAACATTGGTTAGTCATGCTGGACTTGCACAGTTTTCACTGTTCTTAGTCTTTCTGGTTTGACACCAGAGTAGCTACTAGCTTAACAACTTGTAATGTATCATTTCTGATATGTGCATCCAGTGGAAACCTCTAGAATACTAAAATCAACTGAGCAGCTTTTTTTTTTTGTTAAGGCATTCTTATTCTGTCATCCTAGGTAGAGTGCCTCATAGCTCACAGCAACCTAAACTCTTGGACTCAAGCAATCCTCTTCCCTCAGCCTTCCAAAGACCTGGGACTACAGGTAAGCCATGACACATTGCTAGTTTTTCTATTTTTAGTAGAGATGGAGTCTTGCTCTTGCTCAAGCTGGTGTCAAAATCCTGAGCTCAAAGGATCCATCTGCCTCAGCCTCCCAAAGTGCTAAAATTTCAGGCATGGCCACTGTGCCTGGCCAAACTGAGTAGCTTCTAATGTGGCAACATTAGGACCATCTAAGAACAATTAAAACAGAATCTTTGATGGGAAGACTCCAAGCTATTAACACCTTTGGAAAGCTTCCCACATGATATAAACGTGCATTTGGGGTTATCTTATGCAGCAGTGATTCTTACTTTCAAAGAAGGAGACAATGCATGCTGATGTTTATTATTGTTATCATTCACCTAAAGTGTCATATTTAGTATATGAAAAAAACTCCTTTGTATGACAGTAGGGGTCAATTCTTCCAATATATTATATCTATAAAGTACTAAGTTTATTCCATACTTAAAGTCAACAAGGCAAACTTCTATGTGTGGAGGCATAAAATCCATCTTTGTCTGTCTCGCGAGGTTGTGAGCCTCCTCCTTCCAGTCTTCACCAGAGCACCATTCACCAGACCACATGTGCGAATGGAAATCCTAAATGGATATTGTGGTAGGAAGAATAATAGCCCCATAAAGATAGAGATATTCAAATCCCCCCAATAGATATGTTATGTATGTGGCAAAGGAGAATTTGCCGATGTTATTGCATTAAGGATCTCCAGAAGAGAAGTTTATTTTGGATTATCCAGGCAGCCCCAATGTAATCACAAGTATTTTTATCAATGGCAGAAGGGAGTCAGAATCAGAGAGATCTGAAGATGTTACACTGCTGGCTGTGAAGGTGGAGGAAGGGACCATAAGCCAAGGAAAGCAGTTAAACACAGTCTCTAGATCAGCGGTTCTCAACCTGTGCGTGTATTAAAGGGCTGCGGCATTAGAAAGGTCGAGAACCACTGCTCTAGATGCTAGAAAACTCAAGGAAATGGACTCTTTTCTTGAGTTTCTATAAGAAATGCTGCCCTTCTATCAATGGATTTTATAAATGCTAACATCCAAAACTGTAAAGTAATAAATCTGCATTGTTTGAAACTAGTGGCTTGTAGTAATTTGCTAGAGCAGAAATAAGAAGCTGCTACAGACATGTTGAATTACCTCTAAATTGCCCAGCCTGAAGATCACTTCCACTTTCCTCTAGTTCTAGCATTCATCATGATGGAAATAGACATTGAGGACACAAAAACAAAAACATATTCTTCTTAGCAAAATATCTCAAGAATGGAAGAAAAAGTATCCAATGTACTCAGCCCTAATATGAAGCTAATTTATAGCTTTCATATGAAGGCTAGAACCCAATTATAGCACAAGAATACAGGGAAAAGGGAAAGGGAGGTGGGGAGGATGGGTGGAGGGAGGGCAATTGGTAGGATCACACCTACGGTGCATCTTAGCAGGGTACTGGTGAAACTTATTAAATGCAGAGTATCAATGTCTTTAAAAAAATAAATAAAATAAATAAAAGCAGAGAAAAAAAAAGAAAGAAGTTCTAATGTTCAATAGCATGGTAAGGTGGTTTCCAACATGAAGAAATGATAACAGTTCAATATGATGGCTATCTAAAATACCCATATTTGATCATTACACATTCTATATTATAGAATCCATATTACACGTATAAGTGGTATAATGGACATTAGAGACTCAAAACAGGAGAAGGAGGAATAAGAGGTAAGCATGAAAAATTACCTCTTAGATACAATGTACATTATTTATGTGATGGGTACCTAAAAGCCAAGACTTCATCACTGTACATTATAATCATGCAACCAAATGCCACTTGTACTCCCTAAATCTTTTGAAATAAAAATAAATAAATAAATACAAATAGGATGAAGAAAGAATTCATTCCTAAGCTCATTTGGTGTATTTTTTTCTTAAAAACATTCCTCAGTTAAATAAACACAGGTATTAAATCGTAAAAAAGTTAATATATAGGTGTAGAAATCTAATCTCATATTCTTCTATGTAGATAGTCTTCTGTGCTTGTATCATTTATTCAAAGAATACACCCTTCCCCACTGATCTGTAATTCTAATTCTCTTGAATAGCAAGTATCAACGCACAAGTGGGTCTGGGAGATTTCTGCTTTGTTCCATTTGTCTAGGTGCATCTGTAGGCCAAATCTATGTGTGTATTTTACTATATTTTTATAATAAAATTTAACAACTGGTAGGAAAAACCCCAAATATAGTATGTATCCCATAAATATATACAAATATTATGTGTCAATAAAAAAGAAATGATCATATAAAATTAATCCTATCAACAATTTAATCTAGAAAAATGTGTTAACCTAAGTAGATCCTGAAAATGTTTAAAGTATTCAACATTTGCCTCTAAAAAAAATTCAATATAGCATCTGTTTATCATGTTTATATGTTGCATAACTTTAACTGATTTTCAAATATTAAACCAAACTTGCATTCTCAGGATAAATGCCATTTTGTCTTGTGTGTAATTCTTCTTGTATGCTTCTGGATTCAATTCACTGGTAGTTTATTGATTTTTGCTTCTATATTCATTAAAAAATTCAATACAGTAGTTTTATAACTCACAGTTAGAAGACTACTTTCATAATGAACCTGAATATTTATGTAAAACAATAACCTATTCTGGGCTTAATAGTATAATATTAGAGCAATAGCACTGAGAACTTGGGGATTATGGGACACATTTATAATCTGACAAAAGCTGTAGGCTTTTTTCCCTGTATGTATGTACATCCAAATGCATAAAAATTTTGCATATAACTTTTTTTGTTGTTATAGATATTCTGAATACCATCTATAGCTATTGTTGAAGTTTTAATGCCACTATTATTTTGGAAATTCTTGTCATTGCAAAGGATAAGAAAAAGTAAATAAGGCATAAATATTGAAAAGGAAAATAATTATCATTACTTGAAGAAGAAAGGTTATTCTATTAAAATTAAGATATGCAATTAGTTAAGCAATAGTACAATTTATTTTACTTTATTTTATTTTATTTTATTGTTTTTGGAGTCTGACTTTGTTTCCCTTGGAAGATTGTCATGGCATCATAGTTCACACAACCTCAAACTCTTTCACTCAAGTGATTCTTTTGCCTCAGCCTCCCAAGTAGCTGGGTGACTGCCACAATGCCCAGCTATTTTTAGAGATGGGAACTTGCTCTGGCTCAGGCAATCCACCTGTCTCGGTCTCTCAGAGTGCTAGGATTATAGGCATGAGCCACCGTACCCGGCTAATATTTTAAAAATTTGTAATTTTTCCTGTACAAAGAACAAGTAGCCAAAAGATACTTAAAAATTCATCTTATCAGTAAAATGCGAAAATCTTACATAAACATATCAGAAAATTGTAGTGTCCTATTTTTAAAATCCCCCAAACCCATATGGAATGTTATAATCTTGAAGAACTTAGTGTCATATTTTGTTCATGACTATAGAAAAAGTGTTATAAAATATAAATTTGTTTCAAACTATGACAAATATTTAAAGTAATTCCAAATCAAACATCCCTTTGTATTTGTAACTTGATTCTAGATGATTCAAGATTATTCTAACGTAAATGAATAAAAGAGATGGTGATGGTCAAGAACTTTAAAAGAAAGAATAGAAGAAAAATATGTTCATGACCATATATTAAAATGTTTTGTAATATTATATTATTTATAATATGAACGAACTTTATGTCTCTATGTATGCTTTAACATAGTACATTCGTATTAAACCAGTCATGAAAACATAATAAAGTCCATAACAATGTTCAGGTAGAACTCAGTAATGTGTAGGTAGAACCCAATAAAAAACTTAATTTTAACGGCGGCACTTGTGACTCCAGTGAGTAGGGCACTGGCTCCATATACTGAGAATGGTGGGTTCAAACCCGGCCCCAGCCAAATTGCAGTAAAAAAATAGCCAGGCACTGTGGCGGGCACCTGTGGTCCTAGCTACTTGAGAGGCTGGGGCAAGAGAATCACCTAAGCCCAAGAGCTGGAGGTTGCTGTGAGCTGTGAGTCCACGGAACTAACGGAGGGCAACAAAGTGAGTCTGTTGCTAAAAAAAAAAAAAAAAACTTAGTCAAGAGGGTGGATCTCCTGTTAAGTGTTCTTAAAACACACACACGCAAAAGCAAAGAGACACAATTATTTCACATATTAAACACAGTCAATGCTGTAACATTATATTGTCAAAATTGGAAACAATTGCTTATCTACAAATGATTAGGTCAATTACCTAAGCATTTAATGAAATGATTTAATGATTACCTGATTGTAATCATATAATTAAGTTTGAAGAACATTAATCAACATTGAATAATATCTACTGTATAACAACTGAAAAAACACAAAAAATACATACAAATATATGTAAGATTCCAACTTTATAAACTCGTGCATAGAAATACACAAAAATTAAGCAATAATAGGAAGAAGGATGAGAATATCTTTAATTTTATTTTCTGGTTTTCCAAACACTCTATAATAAGTTATATTTGTTATATAGCAGCAATAAAGGTAATAATAATAAAACCAAAAGTTTTAACCATAAGTTGCTAATATTCATTGAATATGTAATAGAATTATGTATTTTACTTTTATCTTTTCTATATTTTTCTCACAATACCTGTCTGATTTAGATGCTATTAGTACTTTTCTCATATTGCCAGGGGATGAACTGAAATTTAGAGAGGTTAAATGATTTGTTTGTTAAAGAATTTGATAACCTGTTTATGTGGGCAGTAGAAGACAGTCTGCACTCAAAACCATAATCATAAAAGATATAACAAAAGCAATGCTCAGGTTGTTAGAAAGGGTATATAAAAGGAACACAGCATATTCCTCACGTCTCATCTTCCGGCCCCTGGTCATCCAGGTTACCGTAATCTCTCCCAATGCTAATAATAAACAATTTGTTTATTGTTGAACAATTTACTTTATTTCATGATTCTATACCAGAAGTTGTCAAAGTTTTACTGTAAATGGCCAGATGTAAAATATTTTATGCTTTTGAACTCTGATCTCCAGAATAGCTATTTTAATATCTAAGCAAATACATATACATATATAAATAACTAATATATAATATGTAATGTATCTTATAAAAGTATGCAAACAGATATTTAAGTACACAAATATAAGCAACACCTAAGCAAATGCACATGACTGAGTTCTAATAAACCTTTATTTAGTTATTTATTTATTTTTGAGACAGAGTTTCACTCTGTTACCCTTGGTAGAGTGCGATGATATCACAGCTCACAGCAATCTCAAACTCTTAGACGCAAGCCATTCTCTTGCCTCAGGCTCCCTAGTAGCTGGGACTACAGGCACCCACCACAATGCTCAACCATTTGTTGTTGTTGTCTGTTTAACAGGCTTGCACCTGGTGCATGTGACCAGCGCCCTAACCACTGAGCTGAGCCTAAAACTTTATTTACAGACATCAAAATTTCATTAGGTTTTATATAATTTTCAAATGTCATGAGCTATTATTCTTTTAAATTTTATAACCATTTTAAAATGTAAATGTCATCTTTACTTATGTTCCATATAAAAGAAACCTAGATGGGTATGCCTTATGAGTTTTAATTCTCTGTTCCTTGCCTACATCTTTGCTCATGACTTCACCCCTGGTATTTATCACATACCTCCTCCTCCACCTGGCTAACTTTTTCCCCTCGTGATAGGGTTCTTCCAGATAGGGTTATTCTTGAATGCTTTAAAAGAATTCATTAGTTATTCAATTGTATTTTGATTATTTATAGACATCTGAATTTCTTAATTTATTGTGCCAACTCCTTCAGACCAGAAGTTGCTTTTTTTTGGAAACAAAGTTTAATCAAGTACACCTACTTTGCCACCCTCAGTAGAATGCTGTGGCATCATAGCTCACAGCAACCTCCAACTCCTAGGCTCAAGCAATCCTTTTGCCTCAGCCTCCTGAGTAAGGAGTTGCTTATTTTATTGGTAGGAATAAACTCAGAGCCTGTTCTGATTAAGCAATTTATGTGTATTTTTGGATGGATGAATATAAGAAAAAGTATATGAATTTTAGAAAGTGTAATTATTCCCAGAGTTTTCATTGAATTCCAGATCCAACTAAATCTTACCACACTTACAAGACTCTCCACTTCATGACCGATGTGTAGTGTGTGGAGTAGATCGGGAAGGAAGAGGGAGCAAGGATGAATAAGCCTGCTGGATTTCCAATAGAACTTCACGAAACTACTATGAAGGAAAAGCCTGAACCCTGTCTCTAGTTGGGAGACACTGCAGAAACTAGTGGCTCATGGTCAACCTACAGACTACTTGTCATTCCCTCCGCAACTCTTCCTGAAGCATCCCTTTGTTAATCATTTGACTGACTGTCTCAGGTATCAGGAGAATTCTTCTGGACCATCTATAACCATTGAACTTTTCCAAAGAAGTGGCTCTGATGTCCTCTGTTTCATAAATGTTCAACCAAGGCAAGTCTTACTTGATTAATCAGAGGAATATAAAAACCTGGTGGAGGTCTTTATCTTGTGGGAGCTCCAGGGACTGAAATTTTCCCAATCCAGAAAGTTTTACAGGATAGAACCATAAAAAATTCAAACAAACAAAATATCCAAGTCATGTCTTTCTTCTGTTGCAGCTTTACACCTCACTTATGCTATAACATAGACAAAGAAAACTGAAACCAAGAGAAGAGAGTCGCTGATGAGATTTTTACAACTTGGACAGAGGAATAAAATTAGATGTCCAACCAAACCCTGCTCATGCTACCTGGCAAGGGGTCCCTGGTAGATTCAGTTATTGGTAGAGGGCCCTACCTATGTCTAATAGGGACAATTGATTTGGTTGGCTCTTCCTGACACCCATTCTTCATGCATGTCCTTTATGCACGTAACCTAAGAGCTGTGTCTCTTGTTTCAGAAGAGCCAAAAGAGGACCAGGAAAAGTCTTATCCCCTGTCCTGGTTGATCTATTAAGGCCCGAGCTGTAGCCAGCTCACTGCTTCCATCTGTGTCAGATGTGAGTGATCCCCTGTGAGGGTTGTTCATGCTCCCAGTCCTGGCTTTAGGAGAAGTGTTCCCAGTAGTGCCTCTTTTGTCTTGGGAGCTAGTCAAAGGGTTGGCCCCTGTATTTTTCCCCAGGTGTTTCTGGGTTCCCTTAAGCTACCCTTTCTTCAGTTCCTCATGGGGACCTGACCCTTTGAGTCCCTAAGGAATGTCAGATGCTAAAAGTTGAAGTTAAGGAAAACCATACCCTGGGATGCAGGGTTGTGTAGAGAAAAGCACAAAAGATTTGGATTCTTGGTGACCTAAGTTTAAAACCAGCTCTCAAACTCAATTGTGATATTTAGTGATTTGTTGATCTCCCTGAGTTTCAGATTTGATATTTCTTAGACAAAGATAGTAAGACTTGTTTTACAGAATAGGTATAATGAAATGGGATATACTAACATTGATATTTATATTTTATCTTATAATGTACATATAGATTTCACATTAGCATTAAGTCACTATAACACATCATATGACAAATAATTGTTCAATAGAAATGTATTGACTGGTTACCACATGCTAGGCATTGCTCCACACTCAGATAAAAGTTCCTGTACTCATAAAGCATACATTTTAATGGGGGAATCTAGGCATTGAACAAATAAACGATTAAGTTCATAAGACTAAGTAGTTGCTATAAACAAAATTTAGGATCGGAAAGACAGGAAATGCTGATAGAAAAAATTTAATCAAGTACACCTACTTTTTTCCCCTAATGTTAGACTGATCATTGTTAAGCAAAATGTATGCACAGACTATATAATCCCTTGTCCAAAGTTGATCAAATGGATTGAAGGTCCTGGATTTTGAAGTAGTTAGTGGACAGTACAAGAGAATAGTCCTTCAAGCTTTAAAAATCGTATAATTTGAGAGACAAGAAAGATTATAACTTTTTTATTTAGGAAAATTTTTTGACAGCAAAAGAATGGGAAAAGTATTATTCAAAGGTTGTAGATTTTCCATTGGAATATCACATAACTATGAATATATCATATCATCATGAAATAAACTCCCACAAATTTTTACTTAGAAAAGCAAGATGAAGAGCATTATATATGCATCACACAAATTAGACATATTTTATAGAAATGAATATTGCATGCATACATATGCAATATACAGGGTGGCCATAAAGTTTGTATGCAATTTATAGTAATGTGCAATTTAAACTTGCACATGAACTTTGCCCCATATGCCCCCTTCTCCAATGGAGGGTTGCAAATGGAAAATTTCTGGAAGGAAACCAAATAATTATTAATAATATTGCCTTGGGACAGGCAAGCAGGCAACCAAAATTTTCAACACTGAGAGGAAAATCTTTTTTTTTTTTTTTATAATTGTATTGAAAAATAATTTTTTACATTGGTGCAAACATAGGGCACAATGTGCTACATATACATTAAGAAATATTTTTATTGTACTGTTACAGACAGCCTTCATGGCATTTTCTTGATCACTATATAAAGACATTGATACTCTTGCCTTTGAGCTAGTTTAACAAGTTCTTAGTGACACAGTTTCACTGAAGTTAAGACAGTCCCTGTCTCAGAATTATTTGAGAACTCCATGATTTGACATACAGGGAGCATTTAGCACAGTGCCTGACTCATAGAGAGCACAACAGGGAGGTGCGATAGAATGAGTGCAAATGAGAGTGGCCTTTGCACCCACTGGGAGTTACCTATCAGGAGTGTTTTCCAGGCCTTTTGACTCATTCATTCTAGACACACGAGCAGGAGCACCGGGGTTCCCATTCTCACGGCACCTACAATCTTACAGTAATAACAGAAACACTAAAGCCACTCTCCCCATAAGGCAGGCTCAAACATGGAAAGTGTATAGTGAACCAGATATGTTGCCAGCTACTGACTTCAAATTAGATTCCCTATACTAGCATTCTAATAAATTTATTTACTTTTATTGTGTATCTGCTCCCACTTTTCAGAAAGCTGTTCTACACACGTTTCACCGCGGCCCCAATTTCCCTGCATTTACTGAGCACACTGTGGAAAGCACAGGGGGAAATGGATAATGTCTAGCTCCTTTATCAAGCTACTTAGTCCAGTGGAAATATTTTCTACAAAACATGGTAAAATGCTCGGAAATACACATGCAGTGGGTAGCAGGACAAAGAGAAGGCATCTACTCTGTCCTCAAGGAGTCAAGGAAGACTTCCTGGAGAGAGAGGTGAACAATTCATTGGAGATAATTTAATTGAAACAAGGATAAGTTTCAGTTATGCAGGAAAGAAAGAATAATAGTATTATAGGTTAGAAAAGCAGCATAAACAAAGCCATAGAAGCATTAAATAATATCACAAAAACTAACTGTATCAGATGGTTCTGGACTTATCTGTGTGCATGACTTTGAAACACTCGGTGCTAAACTTTGGAGGAGAAATAAAGCAGGAACATTTGTATTTTGTTATCTCTAGGCTTTCAGTATGATTGTCATTCAATGAAAGATTATAAAATTGTGTTTCGTGACTTTATTTTTCTTTTTGCCACTTGTCTTAAATTTAGAACACCACTACGTATATTGATTTTCTAAAGAAAAAAGAAGACCAAAAGGTGAGATGATAAATCAACAGCTACCAAAGCCTCATGTGTGTACTTAATGGGCATAAACAAGTCCCCTTTAAATATAAATTTTTTTTGCTTATGCATATGTCAGGAATGGGCTTTAAGTTCCAAATTTTTGAGCATTTTTTAAGATTACTAACATTTTAGGATGGTTTCAATACTTCCCAGTAAGACTTTTTCTAGAAATGAAAATTTCCTAACCTGTGAGAGCTTTACTGACTTTTTCCCTAATATATAGTGTTCCCTGAAAGTGTCACTCTACTCACCTAGAACATATCATGTGTAAGAGAGAAATAGCATTGACTTGAAGACATCAAAAGAAACATGAATTTTAAAAATGTACCCAAGACAACTACAACTTGGATATGTAAATAAACCCTTTACTTGCAAAATAACATGACATGATGAAGATCATTCTGCAGTTTCATATCTTTTTTTGTGAAACCCTATATTGGCTGGTGTAAAAATTATAGGTTCAGGGCAGTGCCTGTGGCTCAGTGAGTAGGACATTGGATCCATATACCAAGGGTGGCAGGTTCAAACTGCAACAAAAAAGTAGCTGGGCATTGTGGTAGGCCCCTGTAGTCCCAGCTACTTGGCAGGCTGAGGCAAGTGAATCTCTTAAGCCCAAGAGCTGGAGGATGCTGTGAGCTGTGAACTACAGCACTCTACCAAGGGTGACAAAGTGAGACCTTGTCTCTAAAAAAAAAAAAAAAAGTTTTTGGTTTCATTTCCAGGTTGTCTATATGATTCCAAGTATCTATGTCTCTATTTTTGTGCCAGTACTATGCTGTCTTGACCACTATGGCCTTGTAATACAGCCTAAAATCTGGTATGGTGATACTCCCAGCTTTGTTTTTATTACTAAGAACTGACTTAGATATACAGGGTTTTTTCTGGTTCCATACAAAGCACAGAATCATTTTTTCCAGGTCTTGAAAGTAGGATTTTGGTATTTTAATAGGGATGGTGTTGAATCGGTAAATTGCTCTGGGAAGTATAAACATTTTAACAATGTTGATTCTTCCCAGACATGAGCATGGTATGTTCTTCCATTTATTAAAGTCCTCAACTATCTCCTTTCTTAAGGTTTCATAATTTTCTTTATAGAGGTCTTTAACTTTTTTGTTAGGTATATTCCTAAGTATTTCATTTTCTTTGAGGCTATGGTGAAGGAAGTTGTGTCTGTGATTAACCTCTCATCTTGACTGTTGTTGGCATATACAAAGGCAACTGATTTATGGACATTGATTTTATATCCTGAGACATTACTGCATTTTTTGATGATTTCCAGGAGTCTAGTAGTTGAGTCTTTGGAGTTCTCTAAGCATAAGATCATATCATCAGCAAAAAGGGAGAGTTTGACCTCCTCTGCACCCATCTGTATGCCATTTATTTTCTTGTCTTGTCTAATTGTATAGGCTAGAACTTCCAGTATGATGTTGAATAGCAATGGTGACAGAGGACAACCTTGTCTGGTTCCAGTTCTAAGAGGAAAAGCTTTTAGTTTTAATCCATTCAAAAGCTGTGGGTTTGTCATAGATAGCCTTTATCAGTTTAAGGAATGTGCCACCTATACCTATGCTCCTCAGTGTTTTAATTAGAAAGGGATGCTGGATTTTATCCAATGCTTTTTCTGCATCTATTGAGAGTATCATATAGTCCTTGTTTCTGCTTCTGTTGATACGGTGAATAATGTTGATAGACTTTTGAATATTAAACCAACCCTGCATCCCTGGGATAAAACCTACTTGATCATGATGATAAATTTTTGATGATAAGCTGTAATCTATTGGCCAAGATTTTGTTGTGAATTTTAGCATCAATATTCATTATTGAAATTGGTCTAAAGTTCTCCTTTTTACCAGGCTGAGTGTTTACCAGGTTTTGGTATTAGAGTGATGCTTGCTTCATAGAACGTATTGGGGAGGATTCTTTCCTCCTCAATTTTTTTTGAATAATTTCTTTAGTATAGGAATAAGCTCTTCTTTGAAAGTTTGATAAAATTCTGGTGTGAGGCCATCTGGACCAGGGCATTATTTTGTTGGGAGATTTTTTATTGTTTCTTTGATCTCAGTACTAGAAATTGGTCTGTTCAGGACATCTGTTTCATCTGGGCTAAGTCTAGGGAGAGGGTGTGATTCCAAATATTGATCCATTTCCTTGACATTGTCAAATTTATGGGCATAAATTTTCTGGTAGTATTCAAATATAATCTCTTTTATTTCTGTAGTATCAGTCATTATTTCCCCTTTATCATTTCTGATTGAAATTACTAGAGATTTTACCTTTTTATTTCTAGTTAGTCTGGCCAAAGGCTTACAGCTGTCTAATCTTCGATAAGCCAAACAACAGTGTTCACTAAGGGAAAGACTCCCTATTCAATAAATGGTGCTGGGAGAATTGGATATCCGTATGTAAAAGACTGAAACTGGATGTGTACCTTTCTCCCCTCACAAAGATTGATTCGAGATGGATAAAGGATTTAAACGTAAGGCATGAGATGATAAAAAATATTCAAAGAAAGAATTGGAAAAACACTGGAAGATATTGGCCTGGGGAAAGACTTTATGAGGATGACTGCCATGGCAATAGCAACAACTGCAACAATAAACAAATGAGACTTAATTAAACTGAAAAGTTTCTGTACAGCCAAGGAGACAACAACCAAAGCAAATAGACAACCTACCCAATGGGAAAGAATATTTGCACATATTGAATCTGACAAAAGTTTAATATCCAGGATCTATATAGAACTTCAATTAATCTACAAGAAAAAAAACAACAATCCCATACACCAATGGGGAAGAGAGATTAATAGAATCTTCTCTAAAGATGACAGACAAAGGGCCAGTAAACACTTGAAAAAATGCTCATTGTCCTTAATTATTAGAGAAATGCAAATTAAAACCGCCCTGAGCTACCATCTAACTCCAGTGAGAATGGCCTATATCACAAAATCTCATGATTGCAGATGTTGGCATGGATGTGGGGAGAAACAAACACTTTTACACTACTGGTGGGACTGCAAACTAATACAACCTTTTTGGAAGGAAGTATGGAGAAAGCTCAAAGAACTTAACCTAGACCTTCCATTTGATCCTGCAATCCTATTGCTGGGCATCTATCCAGAAGAAAAAAAAAACAAACTTTTATTATAAGGATATTTATATGAGGCTGTTTATCACTGCCCAATTTACAATTGCTAAAGTGTGGAAACAGCCTAAATGTCCTTCAACCCAGGAGTAGATTAGTAAGCTATGGTATATATACACAATAGAATATTACTCAGCCATCAAAAATAATGGAGACTTTGCAGCTTTTGTAGTAACTTGGATGGAGTTGGAGCATATTATTCTTAGTGAAACATCACAGGAATGGAGAAGCATAAATCCTATGTATTCAACTTTGATTTGAGGACAATTAATGACAATCAATGACACAGTGGGGTATGGGGGAAGGAGAGAGCAGACAGAGAAGGAGGGAGGGGGCGAGGGAAATAAAACCAAAAAAAAAAAAAAAAGAAAAAATAAAATACTGACTAACTTTCATATAAATTGGATTCAATTTTGACCAAAGTACATTACTTAAATATTAATTTTTTTAATTCAACTTGTCAATATGTTGTTTAGGATATTGCATCTTCATTTATAAGTGAAACATGTTTGTAATTACCCTTTATAACAATATATTTTCTCTGGCTCAGCGCCTGTGGCTCAACAGGCTAAGGCGCCAGCCATGTACACCTGAGCTGGCAGGTTCGAATCCAGCCCAGGCCTGCCAAACAACAACGACAGCTGCAACCAAAAAATGGCCAGGCATTGTGGTGGGTGCCTGTAGTCCCAGCTACTAGGGAGGCAGAGGCAGGAGACTAACTTGAGCCCAGGAATTGGAGGTTGCTGTGAGCTGTGATGCTACGGCACTCTATCCAGGGTGACAGCTTGAGGCTCTGTTTTAAAAAAAAAGAGGGAGAAGAATAAGAGTGAACTGCTAGAGAATAGGATTGTTTGAATTCCTTTTTAAAAATTATTTTTAAATTATTTATTGAGACAAAATCTCACTCCTGAATAGGTAGTACTGTGTCTGCCACCACACCCAACTAATTTTAATTTTTATTTATTCATTTATTTATTTGAGACGAAGTCTTACACACTTTTTCACCCTCAGTAGAGTGCTGTGGCATTATAGCTCACAGCAACCTCCAACTCTTAGGCTCAAGAGATTCTCTTGCCTCAGCCTCCCAAGTAGCTGGGACTACAGGTGCCTGCCATAATGCCTGGCTATTTTTAGAGATGGGGTCTCACTCTTGCTCAGGCTGGTCTCAAACCTGTGAGCTCAGGGCAATCCACTTACCTCAGCCTCCCACAGTGCTATGATTACAGGCATGTGCCTCCGCGCCTGGCCCCCAGCTAATTTTTAAAATTTTGTTGAAGAACAGCATCTCACTATGTTGCCCAGGCTAATCTTAAATTCCTGGTCTCAATCGATCTTCCTGCCTCGGCCTGCGAAAGTGCTAGGATTGCAGATGTGAGCCACCATATCCAGCCTGAATTCCTTTTTATTTCAATAAAATAGTGCAGTAGTAATAGTAGTAGCAGTACCAGCAGCTAACATCCATTGAGTGTTTACCCTGGGATAAGAACTGTGCTAAGAACTTTATGTGTATCATCTATATAACTTCTAAATTGTGTTCTGTCTGCCTCTCCTTTCCCACAGTCTCTTGATGCAGACTTCAGATGTGGAGCTCTCCTTCCCACACCAACCACAGGACACCAATCTTTTTAGTGGTACAAAGAGGGGAACGTTGCTTCTCACTTCATACCGGGTAATTTCTACTTTCCTCAAAATGGAGGGAAGTTAAACATTGACTTTCAAAGTGCTTTAAAACATTTGCATTTGGGGATTTTCCTTGTTGAGGAGCTGTGGAAAAAATTGGGTAATCTTTCTCCACTAGGCCTGGATGCCAAAGCATCCTTGACCTTGCTCTTGTAGGTCTCAAATTCTGCATTCCTTTTCCAAAATTTCTTTCCTTGCTTAGGTGATTTTCTTGACTGCACATTCCATTCATGATCCCATGTTGTCCTTTATGATGCCGTTTGACCTGATGACTAACTGCACCATTGAACAACCACTCTTTGGTGCAAATTACATTAAAGGAACTATTCAGTCAGCTCCATATGGTAAGTGTTCTCCCTCTGAAGTGTGGGGGTTTTAATCTCAAAATCCTCTAGAAGGTTTAAACTTCAGACTTGGCTCTTAATTGGAATTCAGATGAAAGCTGCTCTGCTTCTTTGGATAGTGACCCTCATTGTTTTTGGGAGTCCTTCTGTTGCCACCTATGCAAGTCTCTGAGTGGGTGCCATTTCTCCCCCCAGGTGGCTGGGAAGGGCAGGCTATTTTTAAACTAGTCTTCAGAAGGGGAGGAGCCATTGAATTCGCCCAATTGATGATGAGAGCTGCCTCTGCTGGTGAGTGATGCTCTTAAAGATATTAAGCGCTTTGGGATTTTAAGGCTTGTGGAATTAAAGCAGGATTTCTACTTCCTTTCATTTGGGTTTCTCTATTTTCTCGTGATTACATTCAGGTCATGCATTTTGTCAGTAATACTACATAAATGATGTTGTGTTCTTCCGAAAATACATTCTTAACCCCTGTGCCATTTTTTTTTTTTTTTTTGAGACAGAGCCTCAAGCTGTCGCCCAGGGTAGAGTGCCGTGGCATTACAGCTCACAGCAACCTCCAATTCCTGGGCTCAAGCGAGTCTCCTGCCTCTGCCTCCCAAGTAGCTGGGACTACAGGTGCCCGCCACAACGCCTGGCTATTTTTGTTTTGGGTTGCAGCCGTCATTGTTGGTTGGCGGGCCCAGGCTGGATTCGAACCCGCCAGCTCAGGTTTACATGGCTGGCGCCTTAGCCTGCTGAGCCACAGGCGCCGAGCCCCCCTGTGCCATTTTAAGTGTGATGCTAGAGGGGATGCTAGAGGCAACTGGACATGCAGCTTGGAGCTATGAAGTGAGCTGTCTCTAGAGACTGACTTGAAAATCGTTAGCACACAAATTATCTCTGGAGCCATGTGAGTGATAGGCTTCCTCTGTCAGTTGAGGATGGAGTTCCAGGGTCTTTAACATTTAAGGAAAGAGACAGGAATGAGTGATCTGCAGAGATTGAGAAGAGGCTGACTTAGGTGAATGAAGAGAGTCAAGAGGTAAATTTATCATCTCAAAAGTCAAGGGAGGAGAAAATTTCACAGATATGGGTTGATTATCTGTGTCAGCTGCTTTATAAATATTTGGTAAAATGAAGGCTGAAAAATGTGCATTGCATGTGGTAATTAGAGTTTGTTGATAATAGCAAGAGAAATTGCAGTGAAATGCTAGAGAGGAAAGGTAGTGAAAGAACCATATTACAGGAGGTTGAAGAGTAAGAAAATTTCTTACATTTGCCCATAATGGTAAAGATAGAGAGGCCAAGAAATTCACAAACTGTACTCAACCCACAGCTCTTTGGTAGTCTGGAGGGCAGATAGCATCTGGAAGCCTGAAATCGGATAACAAAATATCCTGGAAGACAGAGAAGGACAGTTATGGGAAATCCAGTGTCAGGGTACAATTGGAAGTCCGATCTTGCTTTGCTGTAGATGTCTGGGTAACTCAGGATGGTTGCAAACTGGGTCTTGAATTCACTCTTATTTTTTGACTTAGACTACTGAGGAGAGTTTCTTTTTTAGGATGATAGACTAAGGATCAGACAACTTTAGGGGTTCCTCTTTGTGCTTTCATTAAGATATGCTTCTTGGCCTGCAAAGCAAGGTTCAAGGTATCAACAATTTCAGCATTTGCACAGCCGCTTGAAAAAGATTTTAGCAACTTAGATGAACTTGGCCCAGTGTCTGGAACTGCCTCCATCTTCTGATTATATCATGGCTTAGAGATAGGAACCTAGTCCTCCCCTCCTGCAAAAGGCTGGTGCTTGTGAGATAGACTCCCTTGAAGCCCCTGGAGTTAACCGCCTGTCATGCTTCATGATTCAATTCTTTGACCAGGAAAGATTCCCTTACTCTCTGCAGAGTTGATATATTTAAGTTCTTTGATACATGTTTTTAATTCATACACATATATGTTGCGTACCTATTTTGTGGCAAATGATAAGTGAGATAATCGGGAACACAACAGTGAGCCTTGGAAGGCTCACTGGTAGGCTGAGGAAGTCATATGTAGTCCCTGCCTTTATTAAACTTATAGTAAGAGTCATGTACAAAATAAGCAAACATGTAAGTGAATAAAATAATCACTTACTTAATAAAAAGGAAGTAAAGAACACCGATACAATATTGAAAAGTAAGGTAATGGCGTGAGGAGGGCAACTTTTAGATTTATAGTGAATTTGTTGGGATAATGCTAGCTGCCAACACAAATCCTAAATTATCAAAACTTGAGGATGTAGATATTATTGCTTACAGAAAGGCCAATCAGCAGGGGCGGGAGTGGGCTTTGTTCCACAGTTATTTAGGCTCCCAGGGTAATAGAGTCTCTGTCGTCCTTAACACTAGCCTCCATGACTTCTTTGTACAGCTAGCTGAGGGGGAAGCACATCTGGGACCTTTTCGTGGGGTAGGCCTGGAAGCTGTGTACATTACTGCTGGACACATGCCACAGGCCAGAACTCAGTGAGGTAGGCTGATAATGGATCCCAAAGATATGTCCATGTCCTAATCGTTAGAATCTATGAATGTTGCCTTATTTGTAAAAACGATCTTTGTAGCTATAATTAATTTAAGGATTTTGAGACTGCAAGATTGCCCTGTGTTATCTAGGTGGGTCCTAGAAGCCATCACAAGTGTTCCTATAAAAGAGGTATAGAGGGTGACAGACAGAAGTGCTTTCTTCTGTACTACACTGCCCTTACACTGGTCTTTAACAGATGTGTCCTGCCAACTTGATAGAATCCTCACTTAGAAGTTCTTTCTGAATATCTATTACCACTATATGGGTGCTGTGCTTGGCCTGGAATAAACATAGGCAAATAAGACATAGTCCCTGCCCTTAAGAAGCGTGTGTTAACCGGGCACGATGACTCAACGCCTGTAATCCTACCACTCTGGGAAACTGAGGCAGGTGGATTGCTTGAGCTCATGAGTTCAAGACCAGCCTGAACAAGAGCAAGACCTCATCTCTAAAAATAGCTGGGTAGTCCCAGCTACTTGGTAGGCTGAGGCAAGAGAATTGCTTAAGCCAAAAAGTTTGAGGTTCCTGTAAGCTATGATGCCATAGCACTCTACCAAGTATGACAAAGTCAGACTCTGTATCAAAAAAAAAAAGAAGCGTGTGTTTCAGGACAAGGTTCATATTTATCTTTTATCTTGTATCCTAAGAACATTGTTAGACATGTGTGTCTACACATGTAAGGTAGTGGTTAATATTCTGTTAAAATGTTCAGTTGATAACTACTATGCTTCTGACTTAAAAGAATGAAAAGATTTCCTATTTTCCAAACTTGTCTTCTCAGCTGCCCAAGGAGCTCCACTTAGAACCTTGAATGACTTGTTCGGCCCTGTACATATTTATGTCGTTAGTGGTCAGGGGAACGTGTGCAGTCCACAGATGCCTTGTTCAGGTAAGGAATGGCAGGGAGGTTCTTCCTGGGAGGTAGAAAATTATGCCAGCAGCTAAAAGATCTACTCATTGCAGGCTTGGCCTTCATCTCATCTGCAAGAGAAGAGGCAGAGTTTGAGGAGTTGGAGAATGGTTGAGTTCATTACTTTGTCTCCAGACTGAAACCCAGTAACAAGTCAGCAAGTGACTGGCCTTCAGTTTCAGGCTTACTTTAAACCATATGTACAAACATGGGCAAGTCCTATTAGTGGGTAAAGTCACTTCCTGCTGACAGCCTGAGCAGAAATGTATTCTCTTGCCCAGTTCCCTATTTCTATTTCAGCATAGCCATCATGCTGCGCCATGACTTTCCACCCCACTGAGAACTCCAGCCTGGGACCCTGTCTGCTACTGAGGTTTCTGGGAGGCAATTCTCAAATGTGGTCCACTGCCTAAGGGTGGGCCACAAAAGGTCTCCTAATGCTGCCAAGACTCCAAAATATGGGCCCTTTATTAGATTCTCCTTGGAGTGTGACATGCATGCATCTTGTGGGCTTTTAGCTTTATGTACAACTAAAGGCCACTTATTTATAACCTTAATAATTACCTTGGTTTGTAAAGTTTATTAAAATCTAACATTCACAATCTAAAAGTAAATGTTGCTAGGGTTTAAAAAATTTTTTATTGATGTGAAATTCCCATAACATACAATTGACCATTTTAAAGTGGTTAAAATTCAGTGGTATTTAGTGTAAAATTCAGTAGCATTTCGTGTATTTACAATGTTATGCAACCACCAGTTCTCTTCAGTTTCAAATCTTTTTCATCACCCCATACTCCCACCATTCCCTACCCCTAGCCCTGGCACCCTCTAATCTGTTTTCAGTCTTTAGGAATTCACTTATTCTAACTCTATCACATAAAAAGAATCATACAATTTCTGACTTTTTATTTTTGGCTTATGTCATTTATGATAATGTTTTCAAGGTTCCTCCAAGTTGTCACGTGTAGCAGTCAGTACTTCATTCCTTTTGATGCTGACCAATACTCCATTGTTCATATGTACCATAATTTATTTGTTCATTAGTTAATGGACATTTGGCTTGTTTCTACCTTTTAGCTATTATAAATAATAGCTGATAGAAATATTCATATGTAAGTTTCTCTATGGACATAATGTTTTCATTTCTCTTGATTGTATACCTGGGGTGGAATTACTGGGTCATATGGTAATTCTATATTTAACTTTCTGAAGAACTGCCAACTGTTTTCTGCACTATTTTATGTTCCTATTAAGTATACATGTTCCTCTTACTCTGCATTTTCACCAACACTTTTGATTTTCCTTTTTAAAATAATGTATTAAGGCCATCCTAGTGGTGGATGTGAAATGGTATCTCATTGTAGTTTTTTGTTTGTTTGTTTAGGGATAGGGTTTTGCTTTGTCACTCAGGCTGAAATACAGTCACATCATCATAGTTCACTGAAACATCAAACTCCGGGGCTCAAGAGATGCTCCTGCCTCTGCCTCCCAAGTAGATAGCACTACAGATGTGCACCACTGCACCCAGCTAATTTTTAAAATTTTCTATAGAGGCAGATTCTCACTCATTGTGATTTTAATTTGCCTTTCCTTAATGACTAATGATGTTGAATATCTTTTCATGTCCTTGTCACTCTTTGTATATCTTCTTTGGAAAAATGTCTATTCAAGTCCTTTTCCTATTTTTTTGTTCCAAATTTTTTTTTTTTTAATTCATTGAGGGTACAGAGAACCAGGTTACACTGATTGCATTTGTTAGGTAAAGTCCCTCTTATAATTGTGTCCCATCTCTGAGAGGTGTGTTACACATGGTGACCCCCCCTACTGTATCCCTTCTTGCCTCTCTCCGCTCCCCCATTCCTCCACCCCCCACCATGTACTAGGTCATCAATCATCCTCCTATGAGAATTGAGTACATTGTATTCTTGCTTCTCCATTCTTGTGAGGTTTTGCTAAGAAGAGTGTATTTCAACTCCATCTAGGTTAATACAAAAGATGTAAAGTCTTCATCCTTTTTAGTGGCTGGATAGTATTCCATGGTATACACATACCACAGCTTGTTAATTCATCCCTGGATTGGTGGGCATTTAGGTTGTTTCCATGTTTTGGTAATTGTAAATTGAGCTGAGATAAATAGTCTAGTGCAAATATCCTTATGATAAAATGACTTTTTTTCTGCTAGGTAGATGGGTAGCTCAGTAATGGGATTGCAGGATCAAATGGAAGGTCTAGTTTGAGTTCTTTAAGGATTCTCCATTCTTCCTTCCAAAAGTGGTGTATTAGTTTGCAGTCCCACCAGCAGTGTAAACATGTTTTCTTCTCTCCATATCCAGCATCTGTAGCTTTGAGATTTTGTGATGTGGGCCATTCTCACTGGGGTTAGGTGATATCTTAGGGTAGTTTTGATTTACATTTCTCTGACAATTAGAGATGATGAGCATTTTTTCATATGTTTCTTAGACATTCATCTATCTTCTTTAGGGGTTTTAGTCATCTCTCTTGCCCATTGATATAAGGGATTGTTGGCTTTTTTATGTTGCTTAATTTGAGTTCTCTGTAGATCCTAGTTATTAAGCTTTTGTCCAATTCATAATATGCAAATATATTTTCCCATTCTGATGGCTGTCTGTTTATTTGCTTTGGTTGTTGTCTCCTTAGCTGTACAGAAGCTATTCAATTTAATTAAATCCCATTTGTTTATTTTTGTTGATACTGCAGTTGCCACTGAAGTCTTCTTCATAAAGTCTTTCCCCAGGCTGATAACTTCAAATGTTTTCCCCACAGTTTCTTTGGGGATTTTTATTGTTTCATTACCTAGATATAGGTCTTTTATCCACCTTGAATCAATTTTAGTGAAGGGAGAAAGGTGCGGGTCCAGTTTTAGTCTTTTACATGTGGTTATCCAGTTCTCCCAGCACCAATTATTGAATAGGAAGTCTTTTACCCAGTGTATGTTCTTATTTGGTTTATCAAAGAGGAGGTGGCTGTAAGATGTTAGTTTCATTTCATGGTTTTCTTTTTTTTTTTTTTGAGACAGAGCCTCAAGCTGTCACCCTGGGTAGAGTGCCGTGGCATCACAGCTCACAGCAACCTCCAATTCCTGGGCTCAAGCGAGTCTCTTGCCTCTGCCTCCCAAGTAGCTGGGACTACAGGC
>CAUYON010038899.1:0-22552 GCA_963573935.1 Arctocebus calabarensis | reverse complement strand
GTCTCACTTTATGGCCCGGAGTAGAGTGCCGTGGCGTCACACTGCTCACAGCAACCTCCAGCTCTTGGGCTTAAGCGATTCTCTTGCCTCAGCCTCCCTAGTAGCTGGGACTACAGGCGCCCGCCACAGCGCCCGGCTTTTAATTTTTATTTTTAATAGAGACAGGGTCCTGCTCTTTCTTGCTCAGGTTGATCTTGAACTCAAGCAATTCTCCCACTTCATCCTCCCAGAGTGCTAGATTACAGGCATGAGCCACCATACTATTCCAATTAACCTGTTTGATTTTTATGTTTTCTCATATATCATGCAAATAATGATCATGTGTGTTAGTTACAGATTGTTAAGTAAATACAAAAATAGTAATGTGGGGCTCAGCGCCTGTGGCTCAAGTAGCTAAGGCGCCAGCCATGTACACCTGAGCTGGCGGGTTCGAATCCAGCCCCCGGGCTTGCCAAACAACAATGACGGCTGCAACCAAAGAATGGCCGGGCGTTGTGGTGGGCTCCTGTAGTCTCAGCTACTTGGGGAGGCAGAGGCAAGAGACTCGCTTGAGCCCAGGAATTGGAGGTTGCTGTGAGCTGCGATGTCACAACACTCTATCCAGGGTGACAGCTTGAGGCTCTGTCTCAAAAAAAAAAAAAAAAATAGTAATGTGAGTTCACATTACTGCAGTTTTGTTAGGAGTTTTGAATTATAAATTTAAAAGGTGTTTTGAACTTTGTTTTATTTTATTTTTTGAGACTGAGTCTCACTCTGTTATAGGCTGGAGTGCACTGGCATGGTAGTTCCCTGCAACCTCAAACTCCTGGAGGAGTTGTCCTCCTCCCTCCTGGGTAGCTCCAACTACACGTGTGCCCTTTCACACCCAGCTAATTTTTCTATTTTTCACAGAGACAGGGGTTCGCCATGTTGCCTATGCTGGTCTTGAACTCCTGGGCTCAAAAGACCTTCCTGCCTTGGCCTCTCAAAGTCCTGGGATTACAGGTGTGAGCCACCATACCTAGCCTTCCATTTATTTTATTTATTTATTTATTTATTTATTTATTTATTTATTATTATTTTTTTTTTTGAGACAGAGCCTCAAGCTGTCACCCTGGATAGAGTGCTGTGGCTTCACAGCTCACAGCAACCTCCAATTCCTGGGCTCAAGCTAGTCTCCTGCCTCTGCCTCACAAGTAACTGGGACTACAGGCGCACACCACAACGCCCGGCCATTTTTTGGTTGCAGCCGTCATTGTTGTTTGGCAGGCCGGGCTGGATTCGAACCTGCCAGCTCAGGTGTACGTGGCTAGCGCCTTAGCCCGCTGAGCCACAGGCGCCGAGCCTATTTATTTATTTTTTAATCAAGAAACTGGATGTCTAGTGTAGACACAGACACCTAAGTCAGCCATCTAAATGTTGACAGTGGATAAAATCCGAAGTATAAAAGAGGCTGTATAAAATATGTACTTTCTGTATGATATCTTAATGGGACTAGCATATCAGTTTTACTCATCTTTTAAAACTCATCATCCGGTGGCAATCCTGGCAGCAAACAAGGACAGGTGCTTTATGACAGCAGTGGAAGGAATGGAGACTTCATTCTGCTCTGATCAGCTGTCTGTCCTTGGATATATGGTTTAACTCCTGGGCCTCAGATTTCCTGAAAAGTGTGGGGTTGGATTAGATCAGGGTTTCTCACCATTTTTAAAGCCAAGCTCCCTTTGATAAAAATAAAAATGCTGTCCCCACCTGTTACCTTTCAAGATTTATTCTGTTACACTTCCCAGCGGAGAGTTAGTGGATGGTGTGAGCCCCCATGTCCTCTCAGCTCTAACGTTTTGTTATTCAGAGCAGATACTGGATTGGTAATCAGCAGAACAGAGATTGTTATCCCACTTTGTGAGATCTCACTTTGTGAATTGATGCAGCTTGCTCCTTGTTAAAGCTGGAAAGGGACCTTGCTAAATTCATCCCACAAACCAAGGGTGCTGCCTGTGCGTGGACAAAACCTGGAAATTTGGTGGAAACGTGGCCCCACCCCAAGTGGGCCAGTCCAAACCTGCATTTCTAAGTGTGGAGGTGGTTTCTGTACACATTAGTTTGAGAAATGCTGCAGACCACTGGTTTTTAACCTGCAGGTGGCATTATTAGTGGAGTCTCAAGTCAATGTAGCAAATCACTACCAGCATTTCTCCTTTACTGAAATAGACTAGAAAAGATAACCTGAGGATACATGGCATATGGTAAGGGAAAATACTGTTTCACAAACTTTCGTTTCAGTTTTGTATGTCTGAGCCTATAAATAGATACAGGGTAAAGATGTCAGGCAAAAAATTAATTTCTGAGGGGAATGTCAAGCAAAAAAGTTAAAATGAAACAAAAAACCAAGCCACCATCCCATGCAGTATATCTCTGAGACAGCCATGGACTCCCCTCTCTCTTTGCTCACACACACTGACATATGCATAGAAATTCGTAGACTGATCGGTGATAAAAGAACTGTTCCAGCATTACTTACTTTCTCTAACTATTCATATTGTATCAGATATAGCTGTTGGATCTGACCATGAGAAAAAAAAATGTAGACATTATTTTATGAGTTGTACTAACTCAGAAATCTTCCCATTGATGTTTACTTTGTGTATATACAAATTACAATACTGTCAGATAAGATTTTGTGTTTTATTATTATTATGGGGAGATTTCAAATATTTGCTCAGCTTCCTGAAAGTACAAGCAGTGCTTTTTTTTTCTCTAGGAGCAAATTCGTGAAACTCAGAATATTGCAAGCTCAGTCACATGTCCCTCTGCATCTAAAAAGAATAAATAAATTAAATTTATATTAAACAAATAAATAAATGGGGGTTTTTGTAAGTGTACTTGTACAGTTTTCTTAACTTACTGTTTAATCAATCATTTTGCAATAGTTTCTGTAAATATCGTTTAATGTTGGAGAAAGTATACTTTAGAATAGATAATTTCCACCCTGGTGACTTTACAAGTCTCAGGGATAATTTGTTACAAGAAATACTAAAAGAAGATACAAACTGTACTGTAGATAGACATTAAAAAACAGCTGGGAGGAAGTTATCAACCCTGGAATCCTAACTCGCTGGGGTGAGGCAGGAAGTGCATTGCAGAGGTATTCTGAACTGTCATGAAAAGAGTAATGTTTCACTTCCACTAGAAAGTTTTATTCTTTTCAATTTATTTGAAAAAGTAAAGGAAAAGTTTGCCCTGGTGCCCTTCACAGGCCTCCACGTTGAGGAAGAAAACTGGCATGGATCTGGAAATTGAAGGAGGGGGAAAAACATTCTCTGTACACCTGCTTTCTGCATCCAGAAGAGTAATTAATTTTGCACCAGAAGTTGGGCAGGATTTTATGTTTACTGTGTTCTAATTACTGTTTGTTTGGGATGTAATTTACTCATTGTTTTGAATTTTCATTTAAGGTAGTTTCGGAGCTATTACAGAATCCTTTTATACATAAGGAATTGAATAGAATGTGAAATGCAACTCTTTCTAGTGATTGCATGTTGAAACAGAGATGTCAGGCTGCTAACTTAAAGTCTTGCTAGATCTACGTTATTAAGGTTATATAATACTATTAAGGTAACTTGTAATACTGTTTTCACCTTAAGAACACTCCAGCTTCAGGAGCTCTAAATAATTTATCTTTTATTTTAAATTTTAGTATAGCTTATGTATTTTTCTTCGAAACATCTGCGATTCTGTGCTGGCCTAAGTGGTACAGGAAAACAGCACTGCAGTGTGATTTCTGCATTCTCGGCCGGCACAGTGCAACGGCAGTAGTCCTCAGAGTCTGCTGCTTGACCCTCTTGCTCCATTTCTCTGACTGGTTGGCAGACAGGTAAGAGTACTCAAGGGCTTGGCTGGGTTCTTTCTTGATGCCTTAGCTGGAGATGGTACTGTCCAGCTCTAGAATTTTAGAGCTGGGGAGGAGCTTAGAAGTCATCCATTCCAACCCACTCATTCGTAGGTGAGGAACTGAGCTGGCCAAGGATGACATTCATTTCAGATCCTACCAAGGCAGGAATCTGAATCTGATATTCTGATTTTTTCCATCTGGCAGTTTTTCTTCTATTACATATCTTCTTTTCTTCCCCCCCAATTACAAGCCATCCTCTTTGTCGATGGCCTTTAAATTCTCTTTTCTCCCCATGACTTTGTGGTAACCTGGAACATCAGGTGATTTCTAGGTTATTCCTGCGACCTTTTCACTGTGACCCCTGCCCTACCCCTAACACCATTCTGGATGGACAGGTGAGTGGCTTTTGTGAACTGTGCTCCTGCTTCTTCCCGTCTGTACTTCTGTTGCTTCCCACCCACTTGCTTTCAGATTTGCTATTCCTTTTATTCTTAATGACTTGTCACTTAACATTCAACTCACTCAGCCATCTACCCTCTGTGACGCCATCTTCAACCTTTTTGTCCCTTGCCCTTTCATCTTCCCAGCTTGGCTCAGCTCGCTCATCTTCCCTTGGTTGACCTCTTGCTATTTTTAGAAACTGTGCCATATGACACCATTATATGTGATGCACTTAAAGGTAACTAAGGCTGGGAACACACTGTTAAAAGCTTTTCCTTCCTAGTGAATGTGTTTCCTGACAAGGAAGTTTTAAAACCATTGCCTAGGGCCCCTCACTTTCTTTTTTTTGATCTTCCAGTTTTCTGGTGAAGAACTTAAATGGAACGTCTTCTGTCTGGTCTTTTAGCTCTTTGTGTACACTGACCCCTCCACCTCCTTATAAATGCTGTTAAAAGACTAGAAGGAACAGGTAACACAAGGACCCTGGCTCAGAGTTTGCAGTGGGCAACTTGGCAAGTCTTGGGGTTCTTGGAAGAACCTTTGGAGGGAACAGAACAAGTATCCTGCACAGGACCACAGAACTTAAAAGATATTCGAATGATAAGGAATCCAGTTTCTGGGTGGAGTCTGCTAGGAAATTGTCATCCATTTAGTCAGTCATGGTGTATTCAACCGTGCGAGTCTTCACGTCTTTTATCCAAAACCTACGAAGATGATGCTTTATTCATGAACTTAGTTAAAGAGGCTTCTATGTGGAGATTGCAGTTTTACATTTAAGAATCAGCTTTGATGGATTTCTTGGAACATTAATTGTGAAGCCTACTGGGAATTTTTATTTTTAGATTTTATTTGAATAGCTACTCTAACATGGACCCCTATCCCTTGACAGGCTCAATCCAACAAAAACGTATTTAATAATCTATCGCTCAGTTTAATGATCTTGAGAAGCTGCAAAGTTTGTTCTCAAACTACGAACGGTGAAGGTGTGAGAACAAGTTTCAATAACTAATTAGCTGTGCAGTGTAAGCTTTGCTCTCCTTGTATCAAATGGGATTAATTGGTATTAATTGGTATTTCCCATCCACAGTAGGAATAAGCAAGACACTGCGTGGTGAAAGTGGCGCTGTTACTCTTCTTTCTTCCAGGTTCTGTTCTTCAACATTCTGGCCTCAGCGTGCCTTCCCCTCACCTAACCCTCAAAGTCCCTGCTTCCTTCCTGGCCAGTTTCTTACCTCTCTCCGGTTCATCTCCTACTTCTCAGTTTTGTTTTTCCAGTTTTCTGCTCCAGAACTTCTCTTTCCCAGTAACCATTCCCAGCCCCCTGTCAGCCACTCCTATGGCTAACAGAAAACAAAGAACTTGTGGCTGTCTCCCTCCCTCCCGTTTGATAATTCTCTTAAGTTGTTAAATTCCCTTGCTTCTTGAAAGCCTACAGAGAAGTATGTGGAAATTAGTGTAGCAAACACTGTCTTGACACAGTCTCGGTTCATGTCAGACTTGGTTTTGAACACACGCTATTTCCCGGTGGAAATGATAATGTTCTGTCACTCCCTTTGCTCTCAGGAGCAACTGTAGTGACTACTTTGCTTCTGGATAAGGGAAAATGGCTGATATCTTAAATGTCCCTGCTATGTGACATATGGTCGTGGTGGTCGCCTGTGTGGGACACGGGCGGGGATCATAACCTTCTAACACTATTAGGATGACAGTCTTAAAGAAGACTTGAGAGAAATTAAAGGGCAGGCCCTAGGTTTCCTTTCCCTTTAAAATGTACTGGAATTCTTAGGGAAATGGCAAAGTAAGGGGGGTGGTGGGAGGAGGACAGCTTAGGTTGTAAGATTGGTTGGAGCACTGTTCTGTAGCCATAAGTAACTAGGAAGGAAATGAGACAATAGAATTTAAAATGACAAGTCATCGTTTTTCGTTTATCTTTGCTGAACAGAAATCTACAACAGTGTATATGATTTTAGTTCTCTTGAGGTGAATTTTATAAATGACCTTTAGATCTGCATTTACATAGTGTGGTACTGGGTGAGGAGTGATGGAGAAGGAATACAATTCCCCCGAGTGTAGTTGCCCTCTGCTTGCTGTTGATTCTGTTTTTAGTGTGGGAGGCAGAGTGAGCCTTCCTAGCCAAATGGAAGTATTGATGTTGTCCACACAGGAAGTTCTCCCTGACTGCTTTCTGTGGAGGAAGTGCTCCCGAGCGCTGATGAGGGCTGTTCCTGCTGGTGCCTCGCCACTCACTCATGCAAGGAGTGCAGAGGGTCTGCTGACACAACCACCCCTTTTCTGCATGACTGTTTTCTGTCAATTTTAGCATGCAAATGAAGCCCAGATAAAAGTTATCAAGCAAACTGAATTAGCTTGTTTCCCCTATCCTTGGAGACATAAAATGTAGCTAGTTTAACCTGACCGGAAGCAGTAAAATTGGGCTAAAGAAGGCTGAGGTACACTAACTAGGCTCCGGGGTGGGTGGGCACTTAGCTGTGGTTCTGTAGCTTCCAGGTTCCCTAAATAGATTGAATGTGTTTAAGCTTCAGCCATAGAGGGTCTTGTCAAGTTTCAAGGGAGCCTAGGGGTTTTGAGAGGCAAAATGTAAAAAGGCAACCAGTGATAAAAATGGAACTTGGTAAAATATCTTGATCCCTTTGTAAACTTTAAAACAAAATTTTTTTTAAAAGTTTACCATTCGTGCTACCGAGGCACGTAGTCTAACTACAAAGTGTAATTGCTTTAAATTTATCAGAGTTCTGAAGTTGTAGTTTTAAGACTTATCAGTATTTGCATTTCAAATTAAGAGAGAATGTTTAATACTTCACTGTTTTAAGTTGTACCTTCCTAAGATGCCCACTCTAATGTTTAGCTCTAATAAATGGTAGTTTTCATAAGTTGCTTCCAGAATTCATTATTTATTGAAAACATTTTTCTTTTTAAAACTAACCTTTTTTTTCTCTTTTTACTACCTACAGTTCACAGATAACTAATCTTGTTTTGTTGTTGTTGTTGTTGTTTTTAATAAAGGCCTATCTGACTATGCATTCATTGACTTAAAGGCACCTTTTACTTTCTTTAAAAAAAACAAAAGAGCCGCCAATGGTATTAAGCATCGTTTTTCAGAGAAGCTTGAATTTGGTAATTAGGCAGCAAGAAAGATGGGCACCAAAAAATGAAAGGAGATGAACAAGGATATTCAGGATATAGATGATATGTGGGGTGCCATTGGGAGGAATATTTGAAGGCTTTGGCCTTGTCGGGTCCAAATTCTGCCCTACCACTTCCCAAATGTGTGACTTTAGTACATTACTCATCCTCTTTTGAGATTCCTTTCGTAATCTGCAAAATGGGAGAATAATGTACCTGCTTTATTAGATTAAGTAATGTATATAAAACACTCAGCAAACATAAACAGGTAATATAATAGCAGTTATTACTAATGTTATTAAAATCTGTGTTAACCCGTGTTGAATAATTAAGAATAAACAGCTTTCTTGCATTTGAGTTGTCATTTTGGAACATGTGTCTTGTTTTTGTGAGGACTTACATGTTTAGTTTCAGTGGTTCTAAAAACTTAATCTTTGATCTAAAATTTTCTGCTTCAGAAAATAAAAAAATCGGCAACCTAGAATAATTTGGTGCTTCTCTCTTTCGGGTATCTTTCTCTATCTTCAGCTAGATCCAAGAAAGAGTTTATTTTTGGGTGAAATTTGAGTTTGAACTTTGTTCTATATAGGATTCACCGGAGGCCAGTAGTGCCCCTCAGGTACATTCAGGAACCCCTTCTGCCTGGGATCGGCACCCTGCGAGGTTTCATTCCCTCGCAGGGATAGGCCAGGCTGTACGCGCTGCTCACTCCCTTCCCACAGTGGGAAAATGTTCCTGTAATAAATATGGATGCCTGTCAAACACAGAGTAAACCAGCTGCATAAATTCAGAAATGTAAATCACAGTTCTACTTCTTATGGCAGAAATAAACACATAAATTAAAAGCTACTACTTTCGTGTCTACATAATCTCCAGATAAACCATACTCCCAATGTTTCTTTTAACCTTACAAGTTCATGGCCGCCTGCCCTTTTCTACCACAGACTAAAGCAGAGGGCAGGGTGGATTGCAAGCTTGGAATGCAGTCTGTAGAGTGTCTGATGGTTCATTTGCTTCGTGTTGATGTAATCCCACTAAAAAGTGGGAAGGAACTGATCTTGCTTTCCGACTTCCCCAAGTCGTAAGCCAGGTGCCCACGTTTCATCTCCCACCCGCTGCCCTGAAACTTAACTGGGTCCTGCCGTGAATCACGAACAGTGTGGCTTGTGTCAGGACCGGTTTCTCAGACACTGATCAAAGGAGTAGAACGAGTTCCCTGTGTCAGTCAAAGTCTTAGGGAAGCAGATGGGTGCGCTACGTCCCGGCACCCTGTTCTCACAGAGGTAAGAGCAGGTAGTGGTGAAGTGACTTCAGGAGGGATGCAGGCCTTCTGCCTCCCAGGTGCAGCCTGCGGCAGACCGTGGCTTTATATCTAGAAAGTAAACTTTTTAGCGCTTAGATAAAAAACAGCCATGTGGGGAAAGGATGAGTTCAACTCCTCATTATTTGATAGAATGTGGTCTCAGGCAGGTTTTGGGTTAAGCAGTACTGATGTTCCCAGGTCAAGTTCAACACTGTGGGAGGCCCAGGTGAGTGAGTGCTTGAGCTCAAGAGTTCAAGAACAGCCAGAGCAAGAGTAAGATCCTGTCTCTAAAAAAAAAATAAATAGGCTCAGTGCCTAATAAATAGGCTTAGGCTCAATGGGCTAAGGCGCCAGCCACGTACACCTGAGCTGGCGGATTCAAATCCAGGCCGGGCGTTATGGCGGGCGCCTGTAGTCCCAGCTACTTGGGAGGCAGAGGCAGGAGACTTGCTTGAGCCCAGGAATTAGAGGTTGCTGTGAGCTGTGATGCCACAGCACTCTATCTAGGGTGACAACTTGAGGCTCTGTCTCAAAATAAATAAATAAACAAATAAAAATACTAGCTGAGCATTGTGGTGGGTGCCTGTATACACAGCTACTCCAGAGACTGAGGCAAGAAAATCACTTGCTATGAGCCATGACGCCAGGGCATTCTACTGAGGGCAACAAGTTAAGTCTCTGTCTCCAATAAAAGTAGTGTTTGTACATTGACTGTTGTTGACCCTTTGCTACTCTCCTTCTAGAATTTAGATAGTGGTGTTGGGACTCTGTTGATTAACTCAGGAAGGACCTTGGGCAGTGGGAAGAAGAATTTGAAAGGGAAAAAACCAGAATAAGTAGTTAACATCTGAAATAATGAGAGCCCGGTGTGGTGGGGTGTCATAGAATTAGGAAGATCAGGGCAGAAACTGGGCATGGAACCAGGAATCTAACTGGGTAGCTGAGGTTGCTGAGGAGATAAATGAGGGTGTGTGTCTGGCCAGTCTGCTTTTCAGACTTTCTACTGTGGATTTGTCTTCTACAGGCATATCCCTCATTTTCTTATTTGTTCTGCTAATAGTCAAGCGATAAGATTTGAATAAGCTTTGCATTTTGTTGAATGCCTAGTGACTACTTGATTTCATTTGTGCAAAGCATTCCTGTAACTGACATCCTAAGGTTAGTACAGAATCTTTATTATTTAGAGGATGTGAGGTGAAAGCATTCCTGTCCTGATGTGAAATTGCTGAGCGTTTGCTATTAGGACACTTTGGGTTGGGCTCACTTCCCTGTCAAGCTGAGCTGTTTAACTTCCTCAAAAGTCATGTGTGGCGCGGGGTCAGAGAACTGTGGTTTCGTTCAGTCGGTTCACAGGGAATTATCTGGTGTGACTACAATTTCAGACATTCTTCCTAGGTGGCTGCTGACTGTAAAACCACTCTGAACCCTTGGTTGCAGGCTTTACAAGAGTTGTGGTGATTGTTGTGAGGCCTGGGAAGGTCTCCAACTGCTATACCATTCTCACAGGGGTTAAATTTCACAAGGTTAATGGGAGCAAAGGCAGCATGCCTGTAAATCTCACCCAGGTGCCTCCGTGAAGTTGCGTGTCTGCCGTAGAACTAGGTGAAGTTGTCCTTACTGAGAATCTGGATTAAATCCTGTCTTATTTGACATTGACTGATCTCCTTTTTTTAAATAAAATTGTCTGCAACTTTCAATCACGTGTTCTTCAGAATTTGAAAACCTTTTCACAGGTCTAGTGATTTCTAAATTACTCATCATCATATAACTTCATGTAAGTTAATTTTGAGTCTCAGTACATGTTCCTTAAACTATATGAATAAATAAATCTTACATAAAATTTAGTCAACAATTTTATGGGAAAGGAGAGGTCTTTTTTAAGGTGAAAATTAAAATGTACTAAAGGTAGGGCGGCGCCTATGGCTCATCAAGTAGGCCACTGGCCCCATATCCCGAAAGTTGTGGGTTCAAACCTGGCCTCGGCTGAACTGCCAAACAGAAAAATAGCCGGCGTTGTGGTGGGCACCTGTAGTCCCAGCTACTCAGGAGGCTGAGGCGAGAGAATTGCCTAAGCCCAGGAGTTGGAGGTTGCTGTGAGCTGTGACGACACGGCACTCTACAGAGGGCGATAAAGTGAGACTCTGTCTCTACAAAAAAAAAGTACTCAAAGTAGCTTAAGATAGTGTGTTTAAATCTTAGTAACGTCTTTATATTTTGGAGATCATACAACCTCTGAAGCTCGTTCTAATGCTTCTGATCTTTTTGTTTCCAGCAGTCTCTGGTCCCGGCCCATCCCATGGCCCCACCCAGTCCCAGCACCACCAGCAGTAATAACAATAGTAGCAGCAGCAGCAACTCGGGATGGGATCAGCTAAGCAAAACGAATCTATACATCCGAGGACTGCCTCCCAACACCACCGACCAGGACCTGGTCAAGCTCTGCCAACCGTAAGTAGTAGTAGTTTAGCTGCTAAATATTTCCTTGATTGTATTGTAGAGTAATGTGCATTGTGTTATATGAGAGGACTCTCAATATCACAATGATAAAATGGGTTTCCAAGTTTTAAGTCCTTGGACATTTAGTATTAATGACATCATTAAAATGGCTATAACAAAATAAATCGCAGCATTTTCTCAATAGAATTTGAGTTTATTGGCATATAATTGGTAAAATGGACATTTTTTTTAAGAACTAACGTATGGCTAGATCTTTTTCAGGAGTGTTTATTTGTGGATGTTCCCCTGGAGAGCCCAGTGTATCCCATAAGAGAGACACTTTAGCTGTTATTGTTCGTTGGAAAAGTATTTAACCATCTAGTCTCCTAAATATGTATGAAGCTCTTAATTCCAGCTGGGCCCATATTTGTCCTCGTTAGCACCTGTAGTTTTGTGGTCAGGGTCATTCACCCTCATCTCTTTAGGAATAAGAGCTCTCTTCCACCCTTTCTGAGTCTTATGAAGAAATGTGTGCATGTATATAAACTTGAGAAGTAAATTTGCATTATATGCGAATGTTGTCAATGAAGAGAATATAAATGCACTACTTTGCTTCAATTATATCACTAATTTAAACTAAAGAGCCAAAAGCACTGGATAGTGCAAAGATCATTGTGTAACAACCAAAAGCATAAAATTACATTGAGCTGTAAAAACCTACACATAGAACAGCACTTTTTATTTATCCTAAGACAATAATGCTCCCTTACAAAGGGAATTCTGCCTAACTGCGGAAGATGACTTATACTGGAGAATGTTTCCTGTTCCCTGAAAGCTGTTACCATTTCAAACCACCTGATTTGATAGCCTGTTGTTTCTTTTGTCCTGGGTAAAATCCAGATTTATTTCTTTTTCTTTTCTTTTAAGAAAAAAATTTTTTTCAAGCTAACTTGGGCAATATTTCCAAACTGGAACTAAAACTAACATCAGACCTTCTATTAGGAGGTTGAGATTGTTTTGTTTTATTTTGTTTCTAAGAGAGGATAGTGGTGGCACTTTCGGGTCTGAAGAGCTTTCTAGAGGGCCATCACTCCTAGCACTGTTCACTGCTTCACCTCTTCCAGGGCTGGTCCAGTTCTTGGGGTTCTTCATGCCTGCCTAGAGGCTGAGTGAGCCCTGCCAGGTACACCCAGCCCTGTGCAGCTGATCAAGACCACAAATAAGCCTTTTGCTGACTTGTCTGCTGCTGGCCTTTCATTGGCGTCTCCTTTTGCTTTTGCAGTATAATTACAGATAGATAGAGCACCATCAAGTCTTAGGAGCTAAAAATATAACTTTGTAAGAAACAAAAAAGTGAAGCTAGCTCTCTGACTCTTGTGGTGGGAGAAAAGGGGAAAGAAATTCAAAAACAGATTTTTCCTCAGCTAGCATTGAATCAGGTGAGTTTTAACATCAAGACAATGCTAACCATAAAATGATAGACTGTTTTACTTACAGTAAATATGGACTTGAAAAATTGATCCAATAACTTCTTTTATTAAATCAAGCTATATCCCAAATGCAGTAGCGGAGTATTTTATGATTTTCGTAGGTTATTGATTCCTTTTTTTGTTGTTATTCCCTTTGATGTATGTAGATTTTTTTGCATGTGTAAATACTGTCTTTGCTATTACCAATAGCTAATAACTGTTTGCTACTTTTACTCTCTCTTGTCATTTGCAAAGGAATGTTCCTGTAAAATCCCAGGTTTGATACTTAACTCTGATGTTAGTTTCTTAGATACTTACCACGTAGAAGCAAAGAATAATAATAATAGAGGACTCTATGTCAAAGTCTGCTGGAAACTTCATCTTATGTAACGCAGAGAATCTAATAAATATCAAATTTGATTTACTGGCAATTTTATGTCTCAGAATATAGAGAAAGCGAAAAAGAAAATTTCTGTTCTGGTTTTCATTGTTTCCAATAAAAAACAGCCATTTTGTGACGTGGAAGTGACACATACCTTATGGAAAGTGACTAATTTTGGAGCTTAAAAACCCAGTAAACATAGAGATTTTATTTATTTATTGGTTTATTTTTTGAGATAGAGTCTCAAGCTGTCACCCTAGGTAGAGTGCTGTGGCATCATAGCTCACAGCAACCTCCAAGTCTTGGGATTAAGCAATCTTCTTGCTTTAATTCTTCTATTTTTAGTAGAGAAGGGGTATTGCCTTTTTTTGTTGTTGTTGTTCGTTTGGTTTTTTTGCTCAGACTGCTCTCCAATTCATAAGTTCAAGCAATGTACCCACCTTGGCCTCCCAGAGGGCTAGGATTACAGGTGTGAGCCACTGCCCCTGGTTTATAATTAGAGATTTTAGAAACTTCTCAGGGTGGTACCTGTGGCTCAAAGGAGTAGGGCAGCGGCCCCGTATATCAGAGGTGGTGGGTTCAATCCCAGCCCCAGCCTAAAACTGCAAAAAAAAAAAAAAAAAACACTACTCCGGAAAGATAGGTATAAATCCAAAGTTCTAACAAAGGAAAAAAAGAACATTTTAGAACTAAAACTAATTAGCACTGTAATTAGAAATTGACCTGATGAGGCTGTTTTGGAAGAAGGGGCCACTGTTGAAATAAATGATTTGGCTGGCCAGGGGATTTGGATATTTTAGAGGAGTGAGAAAAGAAACCCAAGAATGTTTATAGTAGTGGCACATTACAAAAACGCATAAAGTCTAAAGGCAGGTATGACAGAGAGATTTCAACAACCGGAAAAAAAAACTTTTTAACTTTCTAAAAAGCTGTGTTTGGAGTAAAACATAGAGATGCTGTAATGTTAGAAGAAATGACAGTGAAAAAGCAGATTTTGTAATGTTAAGAGAGGTAACAGGGAAGATGTGACTTCACCTGCACTCGCAGACGCATGGCACTGGCAGGATAGGTCATCGTATAGTTCAGAGGAAGGGGCACCGAGGGCAGGGGGCTCCGACGGGAGGGCAGCCAGTCTGGGTTAGCGAAGGAGCAGCAAGGGCTAGACGGGGTGGTGAGCCACGTAATGTGCATCGAAAGTGGATACGTTCTCTGGGTGCGCTTGATGAAGGAAACCGAGTGGGTGGGAAATCTTGGGACCATGACTGCTGCGGGCTGCTGCAGCCTTACCTCCTCTTTCTAAATGCTTGTTACTCAAAAGAGTGCTCAGTACAGTTAGCAGGAAGGTTTAAGAAGTGGAATCATCTGGGTGGCAGAAAGGATTATCTACTGCCTCTTGACCTCCAGATCGTCTTAATTCTCTCCTTTTTCTAAAATCAAGCCAAAATCGTCTGAGTGACTCTGCTTATTTGTGTGGTATTTGTCATATAAACAGTTGCCAATAAAATATTTCTCTCATCCACACTTCCCAGACAAACCTTCTAGGCAGACGAGTGGAAGGCTGTCCTTCCGCTTTCTTGCCATCTGGCCTTCGTGTACGTTTCCTTCAGGTTCTCAACTGACAGTGCGCTGGCATCCTAAATTCCCCCGCTTTTCCCACCCTTTCTTTGGTCCACTGTTGCCCACCTTTCCCACCTCACCTCTTTGCCTGCTTGGTTTCTGGTTTTTTTTTTTGTAGAGACAGTCTCACTTTACCGCCCTCAGTAGAGTGCTGTGGCGTCACAGCTCACAGCAACCTCCACCTCCTGGGCTTAGGCGATTCTCTTTCCTCAGCCTCCTGAGTAGCTGGGACTACAGGCATCCGCCACAATACCCGGCTATTTTTCTGTTTAGCAGTTCGGCCGAGGCGGGGTTTGAACCCGCCACCCTCGGTATATGGAGCCAGTGCCCCACTCGATGAGCCATAGGCGCTGCCCTTGGTGTCTGTTTTCTTGGTTGGTTCCTGAGTAGCACTGTCCTCTCCTCAGGTTATTCTCCGCTCTTTTCAATTTTCTACACATTTTCCACTTGAAAGTTTTATTTATACCTCAAACTTACCATTATCTCCTCCCTCTCAAAGCTCTCTCTTTATCAGATTTACTCTCCTACGTTTGAAGCTTTGGAGCAGTCATCGAGTACTTGTCCTTGTTCCCTCTCAGTCACCAAGTCCTGTAGATGCTTCTCTGAACGTTTTTCTTCCCTCTTCTCGCTGTCAGAGGAACTGAGTGATTCCTTCCCCCGTCCCTTGCATGACAGGTGAGAGCCCATTTCTCCTGCGGCCTCTTTACCTAAGGTTTCTCTTCTTCAGTTTTGCAAGGCTAAGTCCGAGCCCTTGTCTCCTGCTGTGTGCTTGGCCCACACTAAGAACCCTCCCCTCTGGTTCTTTCCTTATATCTTACCGCCTCATCCTCAGCGTCCTGTTTTCATACAGTTCTGTCCTTCAAGTGCTTTACGTTATTTAGCAGCGTGTCTGTGACAGTGTGTGAGGCCGACAGCACATCTTCACAGATTTCTTCCCGAGCTTAAAAAAGCAGTGTTGTTAGTTTTTAGGTATCCCACAGTCATCTGCGGTGCTAGGTCAGTACCAGATTCTTAGTCAGAAGCCTGTAAAATAGGTCAGATAATGCTTTTATCATAAAATTGTCACCGGAATTAAATAATATAAGTGAAGGAGCTGGTCCCGAACTTAGAACGCATTTGCCGCTGAACAAATTTTAGTATCCTGTGTTCCTTTGCTCCTCAGAACTGTAACTACCAAAATAAGCTTAAATTATATTTAATTCTACATTTAAAACAAAGGAGGGGAAAAGCCTACCAGATTCTGATTTAAAAAACAGGGAAAGCCAGGGAAGTAGGTTTTGTTAACATAACCTCCAACCTCCTATGCCTTGAGGCGCTTTTTGGTGTAAGTATACCTCGATTTGTGGCACTCTCCTGTGCTTCACAGATACTGTGTTTTTTAAACAAATTAAAGGTTTGTGTCAATCCGACATTGAGCAAGAATAACAGTGTCATTTTTCCAAAAGCATGCCCTCACCTAGTGTGTGTGTCACATTTTGGTAATTCTCCCAGTATTTGAAATTTCGCGTCATTATAATATCTGTTGTGGTCATCTGTGATCAGTAATCTTTTGTTATTACTATTGTAATGGTTTGGGGGTGCCACGGGCCATGCCCATTAAGTAAATTTAGTCAATAGATGTGTATGTTGTCTGTTTATGTATGGATCGGCCTGTTCTCTGTCGCTTTTCCTCTCTCTGGCCTCCTAATTCCCTGAGACACAACAATATTGAAAATAAGCTACTTAATAATCCCATAATGGCCTCTAAGTGTTAAAGTAAAAGGAAGAATTGAGTTGGTATCTCTTCTTTTAAAGCAAAGCTAGAAATATGGCCAGACGCAGTTGCTCATGCCTATAATCCTAGCACTCTGGGAGGCCAAGGCAGGTAGATTGCTTGAGGTCAGGAATTCAAGATCAGCCTGAACAAGAGGAAGAACCCATCCTTCCTACAAATAGAAAAATTAGCCAGAAGTTGGGGCGGGTACCTGTAGTCCCAGCTACTTGGGAGGATGTGCCCAGGAGTTTGAGGTTTCTGTGAGCTAGGCTGATGCCATAACACTCTACCTAGGGTGACAGAGTGAGACTCTGTCTTAAAAAAATAGCTAGAAATGATAAAGCTTAGTGAGGGAATAAGCCAAAAGCCAAGGGAGGCCAAAAACTAGACTTCTTGTACCAGGCAGCTGAATTGTGAATGCAAAGGAAAAAAGTTCTTGAAGGAAATTAAAATTGCTCCTCCAGTGAACGTACAAACGATAAGAAAGTGAAACAGCCTTATTGGTAATGGGAAGAAAGTTTAAGTAGTCTGAAAAGAAGATCAAACTACTCGTGACATTCTTTCAAAGCCTAATCCAGATGAAGGCCTTAGCCCTCTTCAATTTTAAGACAGAGAGCCGAGGAAGCTGCAGAAGAACAGGTTGAAGCTAGCAGAAGTTATTTCATGAGGTTTAAGGAAAGAAGCCATCTCCAGAATAAAAGTGCTGGGTGAAGCAAGCAGCAAGTGCTGATGTAGAAGCTGCAGAAAGTTGTCCAGAAGATGTAGCTGAGATCACTGGTGAAGGTGGTACACCAAACAACAGATTTTCAATGTAGATGAAATGGCCTTCTATTGGAAGAAAATACCGTCTAGGACAGTGATTCTCAACCTTCCTAATGCCACGGCCCATAATTCCTGTGGGTTGTCCACAGGTTGAGAATCGTTGGTCTAGGACTTTCGTAGCTACAGACAAGTCAAATGTGTGGCTTCCCCGCTTCAAAGGATAGGCTGACTCTTTTATTAGGGGCTTATGTAGCTGCTGACTCTAAGTTGAAGCCAGTGCTCATTTACCATTCTGAAAATCCTAGGACCCTTAAGAGTTTTGCTAAATGTACTCTGCTTGTGCTCTATAAATGGAGCAACAAAGCCTGGATGGTACCACATCTATTTATGACACAGCTTACTGAGTATTTTAAAACCATTGTTGAAACCTACTGCCTAGAGAAAAAGGCTTTTGGGTGACCTGATGGAGATGTACAAGGAGATTAATGTTTTCACACCTGCTAACACGTCCATTGGAGCTCATGGATCAAGGGGTTATTTTGACTTTCAAGCCTTGTTAAGAAATACATTTTGCAAGGCTACACCTGCTGTAGACAGTGATTCCTCAGATAAATCTGGACAAAGTAAATCAAAAACCTTCTGGAAAGGATTCACCGCTCTAGATGCCTTTAAGAACATTTGTGATTCATGAAAGGTGGTCAGATTATCAACGTTAACAGGAGTTTAGAAGAAGTGGTTTCCAGCTAGCACGGGGGACTTTGAGAGGTTCGAGACTTCAGTGGAGAAAGTAACTGTAGATGTGGGAGAAGGAGGAAGAGAACTAGAATTAGCAGTGGAACCTGAAGACAGGACTGAATGCTACATCTCATGATCAGACTTCTAGGATGAGAAGTTGGTTCTTACGTGCAAGCAAAGAAAGTGGTTTCCTGAAATGTAGTCTACTCCTGGCAAAGATTTTGTTAATATTGTCGAAATGACAATGAAGGATTTAGAATGTTCTATAAATGTACCTTATAAGGCAGAGTAGCAGGGCTTGAGAGGAATTGACCCTAATTTTTAAAGAAGTTTTATTGAGGCTAAAATGCTGCCACATAGCATTGCATAGTACAGAAACATCTTTCATAAACGGAAGAGTCGAGCAATGTGGCAGACTTCATTGCTGTCTTATTTTAAGAAATTGCCACAGCCACCTCAGCCTTCAGCACCCACCACCCATCAGTCAGCCGCCATAAACATTACGGCAAGACCCTCCACCAGCGAAAGAAGGCTCAGATGATTGTCAGCACTTTTCTTTTAGCAGTTAAGTAGTTTTTAGTTAAAGTATATACATTGTTCCTTTTTAGATGTAATGCTGTTGCATGGTAGATACTATAAACATAACTTTTATATGCACTGGGTAACCAAACAATTTGTTTAACTCACTTTATCATAAATTTGCTTTATTATGGTGGTCTGGCACGGAACCTGCGGTGAACCTGCCTCTCCAAGGCATGCCTGCACTTGTAGTTTCAGCTTCATGCTCCCCACCCCTGATTTATTCCTCATGTTAATTTGTGAGGCATGTAAACTCTTCTATGGTGTCCAGACTCTTCTTTTGAAGATTTAAAAACAGTGTGTATAAAGCTTGGTCCGTAGGTCTTCCTGATTAGCACTGGAGCAAGCGTGTTGAGTCTCTGTTGGACAAGACTGGGCAGCTTAAAGGTTACATATGATTGACATCATATGAAAAGGTCTAGATAACTCAGTGTTATCAACAACTTATTTTAATGGAAAAAATCTCTATTGATGTTAAGGCAAAATTAGATGTTTAAGGTACAGATCTTCTTACTCCTAATCACTTCTTTTTTTTTTTGTACAGACAGAGTCTCATTTTATCGCCCTCAGTAGAGTGCCATGGCATCACACAGCTCACAGCAACCTCCAACTCCTGGGCCTTAGGCAATTCTCTTGCCTCAGCCTCCCGAGTAGTTGGGACTACTCACAACGCCCAGCTATTTTTTTGTTTTTTTGCTGTTTGGCCAAGGCCTGGTTTGAACCCGCAACCTTCGGTATATGGGGCCAGCGCCCTTCTCACTGAGCCACAGGCACCACCCTACTCCTAACCACTTCTTGATCAACAAATCTTTTTTCTTTTATTCAGTAGATTTCTAATTTGTTTCAGGATTCAGTAAAACATATGATTTTAATAAAAAATGTAAAATTAAATTTAGCTTATGATATGATAGTCTGTTACTAAAAGGAAATACTTTGGAAACACAGGGTTTCCCTGGTTCTCATATTCAGTGCGTGTTTATTTCCTTGATTTCCGTCCTCTATAACTTTTGCCTATTCTTTTGAATACAATACAGATCTTAAAAGGTGAAACAGAAAAGCAAGACAGTTCAACAGAGGTAGACATAAACAACCAACCATAATTTAAGACAGAGTAAAGTAACTGTTAACATCAGTGCAAAGTTCCTTTGGAGAAAACGAAGGAAAGCTGCCTTAACCTTGACGTGAGGGGTCAGGGTACGTTTCAGGGAGGAGATAAACATTTCAACCTTAAAGAGCAAGGAAACTTTAATGAAGGATGCAAATAATACTTTCCTTTAGGCTTCAAGAAGAGCTCAAGGAGTGTGAGAATGCGTGGATGTTTTTTAAAAAGGACAGAGGAGCCTCGTGGTATGGAGCTGGCACTCACCAATTGTTAGTTAGCCAGGGCTCCTAGTGACAGGGTGGAGAGTGTGTGGGTATAAAGGAAAACGTGGCTGGAGATGAAGGTCGGGTGGACATTGTTGGCATCTTGAATACAAGCTGAAAAGTTTGGGGTTTATTCTTTAATTAGAGAAGGATTTAGCAGTTGGAGGAGAAGATAAGCATAATTCAACCTTCTTCTTTCTCCCTGAGAAGATAATTCAGAAGGCTGACTCAGAGAAGGGAAGGACTGATGGATGGGAGAAGACGTGCCTCTGTGCGGAGGCAGTGACAGGAATGGGAAGGGGACGGGTGCTGGGACTGTGCGGCTGTCTTGGACTTGAGCATGATAAAAAATGACTAGAAGGTTTTAACTCTTTTTTTTTTTTTGTAGAGACAGAGTCTCACTTTATCGCCCTGGGTAGAGTGCCGTGGCGTCACACTGCTCACAGCAACCTCCAGCTCTTGGGCTTAAGCGATTCTCTTGCCTCAGCCTCCCTAGTAGCTGGGACTACAAGTGCCCGCCACAGCGCCCGGCTATTTTTTTGTTTTGCAGTTTGGCCGAGGCCGGGCTTGAACCCGCCACCTTCGGTATATGGGGCTGGCGCCCTACTCGCTGAGCCACAGGAGCCGCCCTTTGGTCTCATTCTTTAAAAAAAAAAATCTATTTTTGTATATATGTCTTATGAGGTATCTATTACTATAGTTTAACTTGTGCATAGTTTACATATGAATGCGTATGTGTATGGGTGCGTGCTCAGTAATCTTTACTGCATCTCAGGCCTAGGTACCAGGAGATTAGTCCACTGGCTAACCCGGCTTTGCAGTTATGTAGGATCAGCTTCAACACCCACTAGACCTGAACTTGCAGGTGACACTGCTTGGTGCCACGTGGTGAAAGGCCAAGGATGGGCAGAATCTTTAAATCTTGCAGTCTTCTGGCTTTAGCCTCTCTCTCACTCCTTCCTTCATTCAGTTCTTCTTTCTCCCCCCACATTCCTTTCTTCTTTTTCTGCCTCTCCCCAATTATTTGGTCTTGATGGTATCTAATACTTTATTTAAAAAAAACTTTTTCTTTTTTTGGGAAAGAGTCTCACTTTGTCACCTTCAGTAGAGTATTGTGATATCATAGCTCACAGCAACTCGAACTCTTAGACTCAAGACATCCTCTTGACTCAGCCTCCTTAGTAGCTGGGACTACAGACGCCTACCATAATGCCCAGCTAGTTTTAGTAGAGATGGGGTCTTGCTCTTGCTCAGGCTGGTCTTGAACTCCTGAGCTCAAGCAATCCACCTTGGCTTCCCAGAGTGCTGGGATTATAGCTGTGAGACACAACACCCAGCTCTAAAAAATTTATTTATTTTTTGTAGAGACAGAGTCTCACTTTATCACCCTTGGTAAAGTGCCGTGGCATCACACAGCTCACAGCAACCTCCAACTCCTGGGCTTTAGGCGATTCTCTTGCCTCAGCCTCCCGAGTAGCTGGGACTATAGGCATAATATATCATTTATAAACTTGATAATGTGACTTTTTATTCTTTTGAATTTTAGCAACTTACCACAAATACACAAACCTCTCAGATGTCTTTTCTTTCAGAAACTTCATTTTAATCTTTTTTTCTGGATTATTAGAATGAACTAAATTGTTAAAATCTAATATTTTAATCACAACATATTATCATTTAAAAAACTCAGTAAAACCAGAGAAGAGGGACTCCACAGGAAGAAGGCTGCCTTCTTCCTTGGATGTTTTGGACCAGGAAACAACACTCGCAGTTGCTACAGACATCTTGCCAATAACCCAGTGGGGGCACAGAGAGGGAAGATCCTACCTTGCTAATGTAGACAAACCTGGGCTACTCAATCTGCCTACCCCAGAACCCACATTACCTCTTATCTTCATGTTGTTAAAAATCTCTTCATTCTTGGGGAGTGGCTTTAAGATGGCAGCTGAGTGACAGCTTCCTTGCAGCTGGGCACGGTGAGACTGGGGATAGAAGAATTCAGGCATCTCTGGATGGTGAGATCTGCCCAGAAACATCCCTTTGGGGACACGGGGAGACAGTGTGAGACTTCTGGATCCCCTGAGGAAGGCAAAAGCAGTGGAGATCTGGCAAGTGGTTGCTTGTGTTCATTCGGTCTAATCCTGCCGGCAGCTATGGCTACAGCAGCAGTGAGATTGCAAACTGGAAAGGCCTTACCTGTGAGCTTGTATGGGTTTCTTTGGGACTTGGCACTCAGTTGAACTGCTTTGGGAGAATGGGGGCAAGAGTGTGGGGGTCATTGAGTGTTGTCTGGGGCTCCAGACTGAGCCAGACAGAGTTACCAGTGTTTGGTTGTGGGCTGTGTGGAGCCATCGTAGGAGAACTGCCCTGGCAAGCTCCACCCTCAGGGTGGCAGAACAAGCATTGGGCGGGAGCAAGCAATCTAGTGACTGAGCAGCCTAAAGGCGGGGACTGAGATGCCTTGCAGCCTTAGCCCTCAGAGGCATAGGGTTAGACCAGTTTTGACACACTGGGTAAGTGGATAGTCACATAAGGAGTGATCCCAGAGACAAGTGCTTTCCTGGGAAAGCTTCTGCTTAGCCCAAGTTAGCAATTTAAAGTGCCTTCTAAACAGACTGAGGAGGATTTAAGCTCTCCACCCTGTGGGGTTTGAGAAATCATTAGAGGCCTCTGGTCTCCATTTTGTTCAGCCATA
>CAUYON010038890.1:0-44929 GCA_963573935.1 Arctocebus calabarensis | reverse complement strand
AACCTCCAATTCCTGGGCTCAAGCGAGTCTCCTGCCTCTGCCTCCCAAGTAGCTGAGACTACAGGCGCCCGCCACAATGCCTGGCCATTTTTTGGTTGCAGCCATCATTGTTGTTTGGCGGGCCCGGGCTGGATTCGAACCCGCCAGCTCAGGTATACGTGGCTGGTGCCTTAGCCCGCTGAGCCACAGACGCCGAGCCTATGGATTTTCTTTTTAAAAAATTATTTATTTTTATTGATACATAATAACTGTACATAGTTTATGGAACATGTGTTTATTTGATACATTCATATGATTAATTCAGTATAATTGGGATTTCTCTCACTTTAAATACTTATCTTTTCTTATGCTAGGAATATCCAAATTATTCTCTTCTAGATATCTTGAAATGTACAACCAATTAACCAATTAATGTTAATTATAGTCACCTGACTAATCTATCCAATATCAGGTCTTATTTCTTCTATGTCAGCATATATTTGTACCCATTAATCTTTTCTTGTCCCACTCACTGCTACCCTTTGTGGCCTCTGGTAACCACTGTTCTGCTCTCTATCTTCATGAAATTTATTTTTTTAGCTCTCACTTGTGAGTAAGAACATCTAATATTTGTCTTTCTGTGCTCGACTTATTTCATTAAACATAGTAGAATGTAATCATTTATCCAAGTTGCCACAAATGACAGAATTTCGTGGCTGAATAGTATTTCATTTTATGTGTGTACATGTATTTGTGTGTGTGTGTGTGTGTGGAGAGAGTGTAAATATAGTGAGTATATATATATATTATGTATAGTGTATGTATTCACATATCTAGTGTGTGACTAGTCTATATATGCATATATATACACACCACATTTTCTTTATCCATTTATTTATTAATGGGCACTTGGGCTGATTCCATGTCATGACTATTGTGAATAGTGCTATGATAAATGTGGGAATAAGGATATCTCTCTGAACTACCAATCTCAATTCCTTTGGATTATATCCAATAGTGGATTTTCTGGATCATACAGTAGTTCCATTTTTAATTTTTTGAGGAAACTGTATACAGTTTTTCTCCTAATGGCTGTTTCTGTCATAGTGTATAAGGGATCCCTTTTATTCACATCCTTGCCAGAAGTTATCGTTTGTCTTTTTGATAAAGATCATTTTAACTAAAATGAGGTGATAGCTCCTTGTGGTTTTGATTTGCATTTCCCTGATGATTAGTGATTTTGAGCATTTTTTTCATATACCTGTTGGCCGTTTGTATGTCTTTTCGGGAATGCCTGTGCAAGTCATAGGCCTACTTATCAACTGTTATTTGTTTCTTTGTTATTAAGTTGTTTGAATTCCTTATATACAGGGTGTTCACAAAGTTTGTGTGCAATTTGAAATTTACGACCATTTTAAATTGCACACGAATTTTGTGAACACTCTGTATTTTAGCTATTAATCCCTTATCAGATGTATAGTTTACAAATGTCCTTTTTTCCATTCTTTAGGTTGATGATTTCTGCCGATGATTTCTTTTGTTGCTTTTGAGGTTTTATCAAAAAAATCCTTGCCCAAATTAACATTATAAAATGTTTTCCCTATGTTTTCTTCTAGTAGTTTCATGGTCTCAAGTCTTATACTGTAGACTTAAAGAGTTAATTTTGAGTTAATATTTGTACATGGTGAGAGATAGGGGTCTAATTTCATTTGCTGCATGTAAATAACCAATTTTTACAGCATCACTTATTGAAAAGACTGTCTTTTCCTTTGTTGAAAATTGGATGGCTGTAAATGTGTGAATTTATTTCTGAGCTCTCTACTCTGTTCTATTGGCATATGTGTTTGTTTATAAAAACATGTACCATGCTATTTTAGTTGCTATAGCTTTGCAGTATACTTTGAAGACAGGTAGTGTGAGCCTTCAGCTTTGTTTTTTTGCTCAAGATTGCCTTGGTTATTCAGAGTCATTTGTAGTTCCATACATTTTTTACTATTTTTTTTTATTTCTGTGAGGAATGCCATTAATATTTTGATAGGGATTGCATTTAATTTGTAGATTGTTTGGGACAATATGGATATTTTAACAATATCAATTCTTCTGATTCATAAACATAGGACATCTTTCCATTTATTTGTGTCTTCTTCCATTTCTTTCATTGAAGTGTTATAGTGCTCATTGCAGAGTATCTTTCACCTCCTTGGTTAAATTTATTCCTAGCTTCGCTGCCTGGAATTAGAGGAGAGGTGACTAAAGTAATGTAAAATTATTCTTTCTACCTTCTTTAATAAGTCTTTTGTTATTATTATGCTAAAACCAGGTACTATGACTCTGCACCTGGTTTTCCTTAGCTCTTGTAAAGCCTTTTGTGTATGTGGGTAGTTGTTGAAATTGATTTTTTTGTGGTGGGGGATGCTGCTTGCAGAGTTCTACTTTGCTATCTTCCTCTGCCCCTTTCTATTGATTTTTTTAAACAAACTTTTCATTTTGAAATAATTTTTGACACATAAGAAGTGACAAACATTTATTCAGAGGTTTTGTATTTCCTTCACTCAACATAACCATAGTACAATGATCAGAACTAAGAAATTAGTGTTGATACAACACTATTAGCTAAATTACAAACTTGGTTCATATTCCTCAACTGACCAAAGTCTGTAGTGCAGCAAGAACTGCAAAGAGAAAAATAGGAGCATGTAGAGAAGTACTGGCTAAGATGGTGTAGGGCCAAATGTATTTGAGCAAAATAGAGCACATTGAAGCCAAAATTTAGCATAGCACTGTTGAGTGCCTTTTCCTAATATGTCTCTACGGGGTGGGGGAGCTTTTTATAATTTGTCTGTTTGTGAAGGGTATCTTTTTTTGACCTTGTTATCAACAGAGGGGACTTTCTTATTTGCATAAAGATTTCACGTTAACCTTGGCCTTGGCCTTGTCTTTCCCTGTACTATAGGTTATCCACGTGAAAAAGATTCTAAACAAAAATAGTGACCTTTCATCCCAACTACCCGTACTTTCCACGTTCCCCCCAGAGTTTGAGAATGTTCAGTGTCTTTAGATAAAAGCACTGCTTAAGTTGAAAAGTGATGCCATTTTTTTTATCTGCATGGAGTAGGAAATAAAAAAACACATTTAAGCAGTTTTGCAGGATAAGGAAAGCAGGTTGATTTCCAGCGCCTCTCAAACTGGAAGTTCATAATAAGGCTTCTGAAATTTAGATTGGTATAAATTCAGTGTAAGACCTATTCATATATTCGTGAAATATATTTTAAGGTCAAATAGAAACGTTTAAAAATTATCTTGTCAGGGGAGTTGACTAAGAGTGCATTGCACTCAAATTTCTGTGCCTTATAATATATTACAAATTATATATTACAAATCATCAACTGCTCTTCTAGCAGCAAAATTTATGGATGATTTCATAGTAAAATTAAATAGGAGAAGACTTGAGTGTGACAGGAAATGTTTTAAACATATTTTATAATGTTAAAGTCTAGAATTAAAAAGCCCGAAATTAATTGTTCCAAAATAAATTCCAGATGGATACAGTTAGAAGTAAAAGATGAAATCTTAAAAAGAACAGAATAAAAATAAGTCAATAACCTAAGAATATACTACATAAAAGTAAAAACTTCCTATTGAAAATACAACAAATAAAATTAAAAGATAAAACATAATCTCTGAGAAATATTTGTAAAATGTATTACAGATAGGTAAGTTTGATAGCCTTAATATATAAGCAGCTTTTATAAATCAATGAGAAAAAGTTAAATATTCTAATAGAAAAAATGGGCAAAAGACAAGAATAATCCTCAAAACAAGAGCATAACTATGTTGAATAGCAGTGGAGACAATGGACATCCTTGTCTAGTTCCATATCTGAGTGGAAATGTTTTCAATTTTACTCCTTTCAATATGATATTGGCAATGGTTGTGCTGTAGATGATCTCTATCATTTTAAGGAATGACCTGTCTAAGCCTATTTTCTTAAGTGTTCTGATCATGAAAGGATGCTGGATATTCTAAGAAAAGAACAAATATCCCCATTTCTTTGTGGGCAAGGGACTTGAACAGAAGCTTCTCTGAAGACAGGCGCATGGCCTATAGACACATGAAAAAATGCTCATCATCTTTAATCATCAGAGAAATGCAAATCAAAACCACTTTGAGACATCATCTAACTCCAGTAAGACTAGTCCACATCACAAAATCCCCAAACTACAAATGTTGGTGTGGATATGAAGAGGGAACACTTCTGCACTGCTGGTGGGAATGCAAGCCAATACGCCCTTTTTGAAAAGAAGTTTGGAGAATACTCAAGGAACAAAAAGTAGACCTACCCTTTAATCCTGCAATTCCTCTACTAGGTATATACCCAGATGATCAAAAGTCATTTTACAAAAAAGACATTTGCACTAGAATGTTTATTGCAGCCCAATTCATAATTGCCAAGTCATGGAAGCAGCCCACGTGACCATCGAATAGATTAACAAATTGTGGTATATGTATACCATTGAATACTATGCAGCCATGAAAAAAGACGGAGACTTTACATTTTTTATGTTTACCTGGATGGAGCTGGAACATACTCTTCTTAGTAAAGTGTCTCAAGAATGGAAGAATAAATATCTGATATACTTGATACTATTATGAAACCAATATATAATCACCTACACATTCATAAAAATGATAAAACACAATTAAAGTCCAGAAAGAAGGAGGGAGAGGGGAGGGGAAGGAAGTGGAGGGGAAAGACCAGGAAGAGGGAGGGTATTTGGTGGGACCTCACCTAATGTGCACAATGGAAGGGTACATGTTTAAGCTATTAAGAGTATAGTATAAATATCTTAACACAATAAATAAGTGAGGTGAAGGTTAAGTTAACCAGTTGGATGTAAGCATTTTTTTTTTGGTAGAGACAGAGTCTCACTTTATCATCCTTGGTAGAGTGCCGTGGCGTCACACAGCTCACAGCAACCTCCAACTCCTGGGAGTAGGCGACTCTCTTGCCTCAGCCTCCCGAATAGCTGGGACTACAGACACTGCCATAATGTCCGGCTATTTTTCTGTTTTTGCAGTTCATCCAAGGCTGGGTTTGAACCTGCCACCTTCAGTATATGGGGCCAGTGCCCTACTCTATGAGCCACAGGTGCTGCCCGATGTAAGCATTCTTAATTGTATATCAAATCAGTACATTGTATCCCATAAATGCAATAAAGTACACAGTTATGATTTACTTAAAAAAAGAAACATTAAAAAAACCTAGAGCATATGTGGCTAATACATCTATGGACAATTGTTCATCCTCACTTGTATGTGAAGGAAAAGAATTTGTAAAAGTGATATATTATTTTTATTATTAAATTGGAAATTATAAGAAAGGATTATGGTATTCAGATTTCTTAGGGTATACACAAATGTGTTCTAGGGTGAGCTTTTCAGCAGGCAATTTGGTTAAATTTATGAAAATATTTTTAAATGTGCATATGTGGCAATTTCACTTGTAAGACATTAACCTAAAAATAATGTGTTAAAAAAGAAAATGTACAGTAATGTTCATATTAGTAATATTCATACAGAAAAATGTTAGAAATAGTCAATTCATTATTAATGGATATTTCGAGTTAGTATATTGTTTTATATACGTATATATGAATGACAGCATGCTATGAAACCATTAAAAATCATTTTAGTAGACACTTTTCTGTGCCATCCAGATAATCCAGATCCTGCTTCAAGACAGAAGGACTTACTCTCCCAGCTACTGGTAGGGCTGCTGGCAGACAGCTCTTTGCTGTCAGCCCTCCTCTGCCCTTAGCTGAAGAAAGAGACCTACCCTACGTTTATGCCTCTTTCCAGGTGCAGCTTGACCAGTCAAGGCAAGGGTATGAAGTCTCAGCCCCCTTGCTCCAACTGGGGACAATTATGGAAGGTTATTCCAGGTTCACAAAGCAGATCATCCATTTATTTTCCCCAACATGGCCAACTACATTTACTAAAAACCCCTTTGATATGAACTTCTACAATCATAAGGTAAAATATACAGGGTGTCCATAAAGTTCATGCGCAATTTACTATGCTAAACTATTTTAAATTGCACCTGAACTTTATGTCCACCCTGTACAAAAATTCTTTTAATTGCATTGTTGAACCCCAAAGAAATAAAGGAAAACTCCCAGATGCCAAAAATGACAAAACTGAAAACCAGAGGGATAATTTTACCAGTGGTTGCTCTTGTAAGGGAGCTTCAATTTTTAACAACCACAGGGACGGAAGATGAGGTTTTGGGCCCAAGGATCCTATGATAAAGCTGGGCCCCTGAAAGGACTGTACCTTCCATAAAAGGTTGAACTAGGACAAAATCTGCATCTTGGCACAGAGAAAGAACAAAGAATCTTACTTGTTTCTGTCTAAGCACTAGGTGGAAGAAAATTAAAGCACAGGCTTATAACTCAAGTAGGGTGTAGGTTTTAATTTATACTACCTGCATGGCTTGGGAATTTTTACTCTGGCAAAAGCAAAGGTAAAATTGTTTTTAAGAGATATTCCCACAATATAAACCATAAGTGATTTTCACGGAATTTTGCAAAAGCTCTATTAAAGAAATTATCACAATAAAAAACTACAGGAGTAAATTTCCTATTGTGAATGAGCATCAGTGGACATAGTCACCAGTAAGATTAGAATCTTGAGATTACTGAACTAGAGAGTAGATTTGAATAGGATTAAGGATTAAGGATAAAGAGAGATGGAAAATATGATAGACGCTAAAAGACATGGAGGATAGAATGAAAGGTTCAACCTTTATCTAAGAGAAATTCCAGAGGAAAAATGGAGAAAATGGGAGAAAGGCAATACTCAAGGAGATAATGGTGGAGAATTTTCCAGAATTGGTGAAAGGCTTAAGAAGTACAAGTGCCAAGTAACATTTTAAAAAATATATTTCCTTACTAAATGTAGTATAGTCGAATTGCCAAAAACCAAAGAGAAAAGTCTTTAAAACTACCAGACAAAAGAGAAAGTTTACCTACCAAGGAACAACAATGGGACAGACAACAGACTTTGAAAGTACAATAGTATAGGCTGGCCAGAACACAGGTAAATAATATTTTCAAAGTTCTGAGGGAAAATATCTGTCAACCTAGATTTCTAACACCATCTAAATTATTATTCAAGTTTATGGGGACAATGCCATGAAGCAAACATTAGTGTACAAATGGATTAAATGCTTTTCTGAGGGGAAAGAAAACCTCACTGATGGAGAGGTCAGGGCAGCCAATAACGAGCAGAACTGATGAACACATTGTAAAAATTCATCAAATTGTGCATCAAAATCATCAGCTGACTGTGAGAAGCATAGCAGACCAAATAATAGATAGAGAAGTAGGAAAATTTTCTATCTGTCCTGATAGAGAAACAGGAAAATCTTAACTGAAAATCTTGGCACGAGAAAGATGTGCCCAAAAATAGTCCCAAGGAAGCTCACCAATGAACACTGTGAGGGAGTTTTTAGCCAGTAAACAAATAGCTGTGTTGAAACACCCTCCCTACTCACCTGATCTGGCCCCTGACATTTTTCATTACCCAAAGATAAAGGAAATATTAAAAAGAAGGCATTTTGATGACATTCAGGACATCAAGTGTAATATGACAGCGGCTCTGATGGCCATTCCAGAAAAAGAGATCCAAAATTGCTTTGAAGTGTGGACTAGGTGCTGGTGTTGGTACATAGCTTCCCCAGGGAGAGTCCTTCAAAGTTGACTATAGTAATATTCAGAAATGAAGTAGGTAGCACTTTTTCTAGGATCAGTTCACCAACTTAATTGTCTGACCTTGTAGTTTAAAACAGGTATTTATGTGTTTATTTCTTTATTATTTGTTTCCCTTGTGACACTGTCTGTTCCATGAGGGCAGGAGCCATATCTGGTTTGCTTATGACTATATCCCTAGTACCTAACACAGTGTCAAGCATGTGGTTAAATGCTTAGTGATTTGCTGAAATATAAATGAGTGAATGAATGAATCACTACAAAACAATTGGAGATTATGGAATGAAAACAAGGAGGTAAAGAAGTTCATGAAGGAGAAACATGTAGGCTATGCTATGACACAATTGTGGCTCAGCTTCCAGTGTTCCTGGTTATGGCTAAGATTCATTAATAATAGCTGACAAGATAATTTCTCTTTTAAATTCTTTTCTGCATTTGCTTTACTGGACTATTCCCCTTTAAATGAAGAAAGCCCTATGAATTGACTTAAAAACAAAACAAAATAATCACTGTCGTTGTTACTTCTGAGGCCAAGGACAGTAAAGTAGGATGATTTCTAGATAGATATAAATCATTGGATCGTATTTCATTGTTCTTAAAGCTCTGTTTCATTATATAATTGATACAGCACCACATAACCAAAGACCGATTTAAGTTGGCCTGGATATGCTTTATCTTCTTTTCCAGGGACAACCTGTGCATATTCAGTCAGCTTGAGTAATAATGGTGTTTGTAATTAGAGCCGGAACATAGGAAAAAGAGATACATTTTCCACTGACTCATCCTTACTCTCTAGAGAAGAAAAAAATATCTGTTACTGTGATGGTTAATTTTAGGTGTCCGCTTAATTAGATTCAGGAATACCTAGAGTTGGTAAAGCATTACTTTGGGGTGTGTCTGTGAGAGTGTTTCCAGAGGAGATTATCATGTGAATCTGAACGGAATAGGGATGGAATAGGTGGGGAAGATCCGTCCTTGATGTGGGTAGGTACCCCCTACTCTGCTGGGGTTTCTGAGAGAACAAAAACAGAGAAAAGCTGATTGTGTTAATCTGCTAGAACTGGGACACGCTCTTCCTTCCCTGTCCTTGGACAACTCCTCCAGGCTCCCCAGCCTTTGGACGCTAGGACGTACAGTGACACCCTCCATTCCTCTACCACTCATTTTCAGGTCTTTGGCTTTGGACAGAAAGATACATCATTGGCTTGTGTGGTTCTGAGACCTTTGAACTGGGACTGAGGCACACTGCTTGCATCCCAGGGCCCCAGCTTGCAGACAGCCTGTTGCAGAACTTCTTGGCCTCCATAATCATGTGAGCCAATCCCCCTGATAAATCTCCCCTCATATACCTCTCTATGTATACCCCATTGATTCTGTCTTTCAGGATCCCTGCCAAATACAGGTATTGCATAGACTTGCCCCAGAGTTTAAACTTTAGGGTATATTCTCAAGTTTTCAAAACACATCATTTTAAATATACACTAAGAAAGCAAAGTAGGAACTTTTAGGTCCTGTAACATCATAGACTTAAATTCACAGACATTACCTTTCTTTCAGTTAATCCCACCTTCAACTCTTGCCCCCACAGAAGAAAGTTGTGGTGGTAATTTAAATATCAAATTCACTGTAAGAGCTTAGTATTTTAACACAACTACTATTTTCCAAAATGGTCTTTTCACTCTATTTGATCTAGTCACAAACTAGATGCTTGGTAGTTATATACATAATTATAAAAAGTATCTGCTTGGGCTTGGTGCCTGTAGCTCAGAGGTTAGGGCATCAGCCACATACACTGGGGCTGGTGGGTTCGAACCTGGCCCAGGCCTGCTAAACAACAATGACAACTACAACCAAAAAATAGCCAGGCATTGTGTCAGGCGCCTATACTCCCAGCTACTTGGGAGGCTGAGGCGAGAGAACCTCTTAAGCCCAAGAGTTTGAGGTTGCTGTGAGCCGTGACGCCACAGCACTTGACCGAGGGTGACATAGTGAGACTCTGTCTCAAAAAAATAATGAATAAATAAATAAATAAAAAGTATCTGCTTGAATATTTGTTTCTTTAATAGTTGACATAGAAGTGATGAACATTTTTTAGTTGCTTATTTCTTTTCAAAATGTACTTCCAGGTAACTGCACAGTTCTAAAATAATGTGCAAGGTCAAATCACACAAGCTTTAAAATAGGGCTTGTGAAAATAATTTTTTCACAAATAATTCTGAAATCAACTTATGTAATATAGTTATAGAAAGAGGCAAGGGGCATTGGCACAATTCATAAAAAGTAGCTATGTCCATTAAGAAGATAGGGAAATGAGGGAGAACAGGATTCATAAATGTTTTACACTTTTCTTTATATTACTTTCAAATGTCAAGGATTTAAACTGACTAAATATGAACACAGTACTGCAAATAATTATTAGTGCACATAAGAAAAATTTTAACCTAACTAGATGCAAGCATTGGAAGCCTGACTGAAGAAGCCAAATAATACTGTGTGCTCAAAAGTATTTCTTATTGAAGTAAACATATGGCTAGTATGGTGCACAAAGCTTTGTTACCTGTATATTCCAGAATAATAGTGAGAGCCTAAACAGGGAACACCCCACATCATTTGATCAAATCAATAAAAGACAACTAAATAAACTTTTCTGGTGATAATAATGACCAATTACTATGCAACTGGTTGTAACATAGTCTAATTAATTAGCTTAAGTTCTTCAGACTACTGAAATAAGTGAACCAACCATTTCATGGTCATATTTCAGTTATGTAATTGATCATATAATAATTTGTCTGGTTAACCTGTAAATATTCTTATCAGCTATCATCATAAAAATGGAATAGCTCATTAGTATGAGAAAACAACATTTCTTAACAGAGTAATAGAAATGACCAGAATATAACTAGCATTAAATTTTTGCCCTTTCCATAATGTGTCAGAATAATAAACAGGATATAGAAAACATTAATCAATTTTTTCAAAGTCTTTAATTGCCACCAATACCACTTTACCCTTTTTGTAAAGGGTACACTTTACCCTTTTATTCATGCAGTTTCAGAAAAAATTAATAAAATCCAACTCTCTTTTCATGGTTATGGTGACTTCGAGTGTCTCAGTCTCCAGGATATAAAATGCCTTGGCACTGCTGCATTCCACAGGATGGGGAAGGGTCATCAACAGCTTCCTTAAATACACACACACACACACACAAAATAAAATAAATGCTTAGGATTAGTTTCCTAGAGTGATATATCACTTTCAATAAGGCAGTAGAATGCAACACCTACCACTAGAATGTTAGAAACCAAACCCCCCGCATATATAGACAGTGTAAATACTTGATCAAAAATATGCCTAGATAACACAGTTTACCAGTTTCTTGGCCTTAAAAATCCAATCAGTTGTTTTGGATCCCTTCTTTTTTCCTAACTGATCTCATTTTGCATTGAATAAACAATCTCAGGCTATGCTTATAGGCACAGAAATAGAATCTTATATGTAGATGGAATGTGGCTGAAAATTGGAATGGTTCCAAAACACTTGTGCTAACACAGCTTTCAGCTGAGTCTCTACCACAGGTGTAGTTTTTCAAACTCTGGCCTGGAATGATTTCAACACCAGATCAATGGAAAGTGCTTCTCTCTGCTTGCTTCTGATTCTTTATACTACACATTGACAAAAATTCCCTGTAATAGATTGTTAGGTTTATTTTGTGGTTTATGGCTCAGTTGCTGGATAGTTGTATGCTTTAGATGCATTTCTAGGATGAAACATCTATAATTCTGTCATAGTGGTATGAATCTGAATTATGCATGGGGTCAGCACATACTGGTTTTGAAGAAAATTAAATGCATGAAACACTTGTTACCTCGCATTCTCAGCAGAGAAGGCCTGAGTATCTATAAAAGGTGACCAGAAGGCTCTTTTAGAAAGTACAATATCCACATCAGTAAAGGAATCTGGGTTTTCTGTTAGGGACACTTTATTGGGTACTTAAATAGAGAACTAGTACATATTTGAAAACAAATGCCTTGAAAATCAATGACCTCTTTAGCTCATTTGCAAAAACCTAAGTTTGGGAGACCAGGCTCATTACAAGTATTTATTACAGATTTCTGGAACCTAAAGAATTTTTCTGTGTCTCTTGGGGTAAGAGAAACCCCCACCCCTCCACCTGAAGTAATTAAACTGCATTGTATCTTAATGTAGCCTGTAAAAACTGGCATCTCAAAAAAAAGTGAGTGCAAAAATGTTTACAGTCCATTCTTTAAAGCTGTTTATAATATAGGTTGTACTAGAGTTAGATTTACTTTATCCCTTATTCTATAAATGATAATATATTCACTTTAAAAAGAAAGCAAAGCTTAGTGTGGTAGTTTCATTGCACTAAAAGACAACTATAAATCAGCTGAAGAAGGAGTTCCAATGATAATGTGCACTTCTCTGTCCAGAGAGAAATAAATTCAAAAGAGACAGTTAGTGGCCATTGGAATGATCCATCTATCCCTGCATTTCTGTCTAGTTCTGCGTAGCATGGTTTCACATACTAAAATGTTGAACAATAGAACTGTGCAATTTATTTAGGCTCTTAGGAAAAAGGAAACATTTTGGTGTAGTCTGTTTCACTGTCTTGTCTGTACTGAGATTTACATTTAAACAAAATAAAAATTCTAAAAATACTTATCCAAGTGCAATTCACTAAAGGACAAAACCATATCTTATCTTGGTGCCCCCCTAGTGATCTAGCAGAAGACTTTAGAAATGGTTTTAAGTGACTAAATACATGAATGAAAAGCAAGTGTTTAGGTCACCACAAAATAACATTTGAATAATTACCACAGATCAGTATTAGAAAATATGAAGAAACATTTAAACCCAATATCTCTGCCTTTGCAAAAGATAATGTATTTGCTTTTTAAGAAGTAACAGTCTAGGCACTGATCAGTTGCTCATCCAGTGTTAATTTTCATTAGAAATTTTTTAAATGCAAATAATAATAAATGAAAGTTAAAAAATTATAGTGAATTAAAGTTTAGAGGCATACATGCTTATATTTATATTAGAAAGCTGATTTTGCTTGCAGGAGATTTAAATAAAGGAAAACATGGTTCTGTGCATACTCACATAATGCAGATTTTAGTTTATGTAGTTAACGGAATTATTTGATTTACATATCTGGGTTAAAAATAGACATGTCCTTTTTAAGGTTTTCTGTAGGAAACATAACTATTTTCAAAGAAAATGCAGAAATAGCTACTGAGCTGTGATTCAACTATTTCACTTAGAAAGCTTTTTTTTAGGTATCAGTGTCTTTGAACATCAGTCAACTCTCAATAAATCTGAATTAAAGAAGCACAGCAAAAGTGTTAATAATTTAAACCATCACTCAACCAAAGATTAGCTTGTACAGTATTTGTCTTTAGAATGTATTTTTTAAATTACATTTGAGGTATTAATTTATGATATTCTTATAATTCGCTTAGAAAAATAATGAAACATCATATGAAGACTTAAGTCAGAAGATTCTGGGAAATTATCCAATTTCCCCAATCTTTCCTCCTTCCCATCTACTCCATGTTGGGAATCTACATGCCAAAACAACCAGTTGGGGGGGGGAATAAAGAATTGAGTAAATTTCTTTATTTCTTTTGGTTGTAAAAATGCTAAATACCTGCATTTTATTGATAATTCCAATGCAATTGACTACTGTTTGACTGAAATCACTGGTCAATTCAGTTAAAATAAATTAACTGCTCTGCCTTATACATACATGAACAGAATGCCCTCTCTTAAATCTTCCTCAGACTGGATAAATACAGTTATAGGATGTCAAAGTTAGAAACTCAAGCAGGTGTGACCAGCAATAAGCTATAAAGAAAGACACATTTCTGATACTACAATTTTAGATAATAGCATGGCTCTAAAAAATGCTCAAGTATTTCAGAAAATGTGATTAAAAATCTTAATGCTTTCTAATGCGAAAGCAATAGGTGATCTAATACAAGGTGGGGGGTAAGGGAATAAGGGAGCAGGGAGAGGGGTGGGGGAAGGGAATGGGGGGTCACAGTGTATGACACACTTCTTGGGGGTGGGACACAATTATAAGAGGGACTTTACCTAACAAATGTAATCAGTCTAACCTAATTCTTTGTATCCTCAATGAACCCCAAACAATAAAAAAAAAACAAAAAATCTTAATGCTATCTTCTGTCTTCTATCTTAATTAAGAACCTTTACCGCTCTGCACTGAGTATTTTATGTATAAGTACGCTGTGATCCAAATGGCCTAGTCAGCTTGTGTTCTATGTGGAAAAGTACCTCTGTGTGAGACTTTCATTTACTGGGTTCTGATAGATATCTGGAATGGCAGCATAGCCACAGCAGCTGCCTAATGATTGATGGAAACACTGAGAAATACTAGGGAAACGGAAATTAACTCCATGGTGTGTAAATATGTGTGTGCTTTTAACAAGCATACAAATATCATGGAAGATTGACTGTTCATTTAACCAACTTTCCTTGTAAAGGTTATGTAGAAGAGCAAATGCATATATGAAATTCAATGAAAAGGGTACAATACTCCTTGAAGTAAATGGCAGGAAATGTGAATGTTATTTTTATAACATGAGACAATTATTTTGTGGGATTATGTATGTTTTTGAAATGATGTAAATAATGAGAAGATATTTGATATGTATTCATCTGTAGACAGTTTTGGGTTAAATGCATCTACTATAGAAATCAAGATTAAGCTATATATGCACATTGGATTGTTTACACATAGGAATCTTTTGTAGGGGGAAATCTACTTTTATTTTCTTGAAGCCTTAAGATCAATAAAGGAGAATTATAGGTACTGATAATGAAAGGAGGAAAATGTGCCAGCAACCGCCTGCTGCCCAAACCCAGTTTGAAATGTTCAAGAGTTACAGATAAAAGACTACTACAATCAACCCATGTGTGCTCACTGCTATATATCCAGATGAAAAGTGAAAGAAGCAGTGAGATATTTAGATATTTTATCTAACACATGCCAGATTCCATTGATTCCCTCTTTATAGAGTTAGTTCTGAGAGACAGGACTGATTTATCCATGTTGCCATAGAAACAGTTTATATCAAAATTTTGCTGTATGGGCTATATTTTTTGTTACATTTGAACCTTTGTAACAATAAAACTATGCTTGAAAATATCAAAATGTTTACATGAATTATTCCATGATCTATATCAAAGTGTTTAAATGAATTATTCCATGATCTTCTGTATTCTTTTTAAATGTATTCACAGAGTTTGAGAATCTAATAGAAAATCAGCTGTTAGAATTTTTGTTTTAAGTATTGCTGACAAGACATTTTTGTAGATTTTTCTAGAGGACACAAACAAATTTAACCTTAGAGTCCCATGACATACAAGAAGTTTAAAGATTGCTCTTACGCAATCAATGTACAAAAACAACATGCAAGGCTTATAATGTAAGGCATTTTCACTTCTAGCTACTTTTCCTGACAGATATACAAACTATATTTATTATTTTTTACCATTTATTTCAGATTAACGTCAGGGTACAAACAATTAGGTTACAATGTTTGCATTTGTTAGTTAAGGTCCCTGTCGTAGTTGTGTCTGGTATCCAGGAGATGTGCCATATACCCTTACATTGTGCCCATTAGGTGGAAGCACACCAATACTTACCCTCCCCCCTCTTTCTTCCCCCCAACTTGAATTGAATTGAGTCACAAACTATATTTAAATGTCAAGGATTATATTTTGTGGGTTATATATTAACCCCCTCCAAGTGTATGGATATAAAGTAGAAAAAAGCCTAAATATTTCCAAACATATTTGTGTTTATATTATGTAGATCAAACATTTGAATGGTTAACTAGATTTTTCACATCTCTTCAGACTTTAGGAGGTGATGCAAATGAACTATATGTACTTTAAAAATAACATTGACTAAAGATTAATTAATATTATAATATGCTATTCCAGTTCTAAGTTTTACTCACTTATTAGGAGTACGAAGGTCAAAGATTGTTTCCTGGATATCAATTTTAATTTGAGAAGGGTTTGTATTTGGCAGTTTAATTTTAACCTGAAAGAGAAAGTGAGAAAAAAAAATACTATTACCTTGGAGAATAGTTAATTTGAAGAGTATAAGAATATATGAGGAATAGAGAACTAATATTTAAGTGACAACTATGTTCCAAGCTATGCCCTATCTTCATATCAATCTTAAGAAGCAGAGATTATCAGTCCCATTTTACAGCTAGAGAAAAACTGTAACAGAGAAATTTAATGAGAGGCCCAAAGGCAACCATCTATAATTTAACTAAGGCTTAGCTAAGTCCAGAGCTATATAGAAACATTTTGGTTATTTGCCTGTAACCTTCACTGTCTGAATGTGTATACAATTGCACCTGCTAAAGTTGAGGACCTTTGACCACTTTTATATCAGTGGGCAATGTATATAAAAAATGTTTAGTTCCCATATTGGGTGTGGGTTGGTAATGCCATCTTGTAGTCTCTTAGTATAAATTCCCATATCATAGTTCCTAGGGAGGTGTAGGAGTCCAGAAAGAGTCTGGTTATGTCGCTATCATAACAAGAGAATTAGCAATATGACCCCCACCTCCCAAAAAGAACTATTTATTGGTTTAGTAAGATTTCACTCAGAAATGTCCGGTCTCAATTACCACATGACCCAGCACCTCCACTCCTGGATATACTCACAAACACTGAGAATAAGTGTTCAAAAAAACCATGTACACAGTGTTTTTGTTCATAGCAGCACTATTCATAATAGCCAAAATGTGTGGGCAACCCAAATGTGCATCAACTGCTGAGCGGATACACAAAATGTGGCAAATGCATACCATGAAATATTATTCAGTCATATAAAAGAATAAAGTACTGTTAGATGGATAAACCTAAAAACGTTATGGTAAGTGAAAGAAACCAGGCATAAAAAGCCACACATTCTAGTATTCTACTTATATGAAATGTCCACAATATGCAAATCAATAGAGACGAAAAGTAGATTGGTGGTTGCTAGCGCCTGGGGAAACAAAGACAAGGGGAGTAACTGCTTCATGTGTATGAATTATATATTGGAAATGGTTGCACGACATTGCAAATATACTCAATTTCATAATGATGAATTTTATACTATGTATATTTTTACCACAACACAGTCTCATTTCTCAGTCTAATTTATATCATTTCTTTTTTGATGGAAGTTGATGAGATCTACATATACAAGATGACACACTTTATGGTTTCTAATGATAACGAAAATGCAACCTAAAGTTCAGGTAAATTATGAAGCCTTCTCTAAAATGAGTTAGAAGACTTGAAATATTAGACATCTGGTGATTTCATGGCTGGAATGGCCAGAACAAAAGCAGCAAGCTATGAGGAAAATGCATATCCAATAAATAATGGGAAATTACTTTTAAGAAGCTTAAAGTAGGCAATTACGTTTCTGTAATATAACATATGTGGAACAATACAGGTCTGTGAATTATATTTGACTGGATTAAATCTGTATATAAACAAAGATTTGCAGTAGAGCTGTAGAAGTGCTACTATCTAAATAATTCCTATAGTTAATATTTTTATTTAACCAATAATTACCTCCTAATTTATAGGTTGAAAACCCAGATCTCCTTAATTAGAGAGGCTTTAAGTGAAGAGAAATAGAACATTTCTCAAAGAGGTAGTTATAGGTGCTCTGCCTCAGCAAATGAGTATCTATTGAACAAAGAAAGCCCCACTTTTACTGTAATAATATTCGAGTCTTGTAGCCAAGTTGAGATATTCTTTTCTGTTTTTTTTTTAAACTCAACACTGTACTAATGAGGTACTAATGAGGAGGGAAGAGATGGTCTTTAACATCTCCTGTAGATTCAAGTCACGTGGACCAAGGAGTGTTCTTTAGTCTGAACTGTTTATAGACCTTTTGAGGTAAAATCTTATTTTTGTGGAGTTAAAATGACAATTGAAAGAGAAAAAAATTATGACATGTGCAATTTAGATATAATTTTTTGGGTAGAACTTTGAAGTGGTTTTTAAAATCATTTGCTGTTCTAGTGAAGGATAATTCAGGAACAACTCACTAATTTTTCCTCTTAAGAAAATTAAAATTGTATACTGAAATGGTTTCAGAGAAGGGACAAATTAGGTAGAATGGTACACACTAATGTCTCTCAAGATAGAAGATTCAATGAGAAATGTTCATAGAAAAACATCTCCTGAAGCATGAATCAGACTTCTTAAGCAATACTTTCAACGACTACCTGGAAAATAAACACGGCTATTAATTGACCTCTAACTGACTGTGCTCAAGACATAACTTGTTAAATATTAGTGGATACAGGATGATGTAACTGACCAAACAAAGGTATTGATGTTCCCCTCTTTACATAGGTTGCAACTTGAATTCATTTCAAAGAATAAATTATTATTATTTTTTATTGTTTGTGATTCATTTAGGGTACAATGAATTAGGTTACAATGACTGTGATTGTTAGTAAAGTGCCTCTTGTAATTGTGTCCCACCCCCAAGAGGTGTGCCTTACACTGTGACCTCCACCCCCTCTCTCCTTCCCTCTTCCTGATCCCTCATCCCCTTATCCCCCCTTGTATTAACTTATCTACTGCCTTCATATTAGAATTGAGTACACTGGATTCTTGCTTCTCTATTCTTGTGATGCTTTACTAAGAAGAATGTGTTCCACTTCCATCCAGGTTAATACAAAAGATTAAAGTTGCCATCTTTTTAAATGGCTGAATAGTATTCCACGGTATACATATATCATAGCTTGTTTATCCATTCCTGGGTTGGTGAGTATTTAGGTTGTTTCCACATTTGGGAAACAGTCCAGTGCAAATGTCCTTATGATAAAAGGATTGTTTTTTCTTCTGAGTATATTCCCAGTAATGGGATTGCAGGATCAAATGGGAAGTCTAATTTGAGTTCTTTGAGGATTCTCTATACTTCCTTCCAAAAAGGTTGCATTAGTTTGCAGTCCTACCAGAAGTGTAAAAGTGTTCCCTTCTCTCCACATCCATGCCAGTATCTGCAGCTTTGAGACTTTGTAATGTGGGCTATTCTCACCGGGGTTAGGGCATATCTCAGGGTAGTTTTGATTCACATTTCTCTGATGATCAGGGAGGAGGACACATGGCAGAAGGAGGGAGGGCATGAGGTGGGATCTCACCTAATGTGCACATTGTGAGGGTGTATAACACGCCCCCTGGTGAGGGGCTCTTCTACAAAGGGAACTTTACCCTGGAAGGGAGAACAATGTAACCTAAATATTTCACCCTCATTGATTTGAATGAAGTTAAAAAAAAAGAAATAATGTACAGTATTCACTATTAGTATGTCATATGTTTCTGGAGGTACTAACTGATGCAATTAAATAAGAAATGGGAGGTAAAAATATTGGAAAGGAGTAGATAAAATTATCATTATCTGAGGGAAGAGTATTCTAGGTGGAATGAATAGCAAGGAATTAGGAAATAACTTGGTATATTGAAGGAGCAGAAAGAAGGCCAAGGTAAGCAGAACATAGCAAACAAGGATGAAAATATGGCACTGGATAAAACTGTAGAAGTAAAGGTTAGATCATACAGAGCCCCATAGGTTAAGATTGGGAGTTTGCATTTTGTTCTAAGTGCAACAGGAAGCCATTGAGAGTTCTAAGCAAAAAAGATAATCAGATCACATGATCTGATTTACTTTCAAAGAGGATCTCTTATACTTTCTGTGGAAAGGCTGCAGGGAGATGAGTCAAAAGAGAATCATAATGGTCCCAGTAGAGACAAAGGTGGTTTGTAACATGATAGCAATTGTGGTGGTAATGAAAATTAGATGAAGGTAGAATATACTTTTAAGACACAGCCAGTAAGACTCGCTAATAGATTAAATGTGAGCGATAAAGGAAAGAGGAATAAGAGGTAATTTACATTTTTAGCTTTATCAAAACTGAATGCATGTTGTTGCCATGAGGAAGATGAATGAGAAAGAGGTTTGGGGAAAACAATTAAGAGTTTTCTTGGCTGGGCGCCCGTAGCTCAATGAGTAGGGTGCTGGCCACATACACCAAGGCTGGCGGGTTAGAGCCTGGCCCGGGCCTGCTAAACAACAATGACAACTGCAACAAAAAATAGCCAGATGGTGGGTGCCTATAGTCCCAGGTACTCGGGAGGCTGAGGCAAGAGAATTGCTTAAGCCCAAGAGTTTGAGGTTGCTGTGAGCTGTGACACCACAGCACTCTACCGAGGGCAACATAGTGACACTCTGTCTTACAAAAAATAAGAGTTCTGTTCTGGACGTCGGGTTTGAGTTGCCTTTTAAACAACTAAGAGGTGCAAGTAAGTATTGGTTATATGAATCTCAGAAGCTTATGGGAGAGGTCAGGACTAGGGAGATAAATGGTATTTAAAGCTGTGGGACAAGGTGGAAAGAGGATAGAGAAAAAAGACACAGGTCAAAGCTCCAGAGAACTTAAAGGAAGCATCAGTGATTTGGGAGAAAAGGAGAGGAGAAATGCCCAGGGATTTTGGAAGAAAACCCAGCGAGAGTAAGGTCATTTAAAAAAAAAAAAAAGGAAACCATGTTTCACGAAGGAGGAAGAAACCAACAGGCTGGAACGCTGCTGAGTAGTCACCTTCATATCTTCCATTTTTCTAAACAGTGTTTCTAATTTAGAGGGAAGCAATGGTAACATTTTTTTTTTGTATGAGACAATTCTTCATTCTTCAGGGCTGTCCCTCTTGTTGCATCCCTGGCCTTGAGTACTAAATGATAATATCCTATAATCATTGTGTCAAGCAAAAATGCCTCCACGCTTTTCTAAAAGTCTCCTAGGAGCCCATACCATGAGGACTTTTTTACTGTTTATTACTTCTAGTGACACACAGTAGGAACCAAATAAATACTATATGGATGGAACGATGTTTCCTTTTGATCAACTGAAAAGCATACTTAAGTCTCTCCTATCCTCAAAAACTCCCATAAATCCTGCCTCACCTATCTCCTTGCTTTTCTGGTCTCTGCTAAACTTCCTCAAAGAACAATCTGTATTTGCTGCCTTCTCTTCCTCACGTCCTTCCTATTCACTTCGCAGCTATCTTCAGTCCTGCATTTGACATGCCGCTGAAGCTGCTTTCTTCCAAAGATCACCCCAAACTTCTTTTTTTATTATTATTGAATCATAGCTGAGTACATTAGTGCAATCAAGGGGTACAATGTGCTGGTTTCATACACAATCTGAAACATTTTCATCAAATTGTTTGACATAACCATCATGTCATTGTGGTGAGGGAGAGGAGGGGAGGAGGGAGGATGGGTGGAGGGAGGGTAAATGATAGGGCCACCCCAAACTTCTTAACTGACAATCAAAGAGTTCCTTCTGCCAGTTAATGCTGCCTTTGCTTCTCTTACAGCAATAGATATATTATGCTTTCCCTCCCATCTCTGAATACTCTCCCCACTTTCCTCTTTTCTTTGGTCACCCCTCAAGTATTGGTCTTTTCCAAGGTCAATCTGTGACTTTGCTCGCATGGAGTCAGAAGTTTTTGCCAGGTCCAGCTCATGAATTCTGAACCAGGTGATTTAGATATTTTAAGGAAACTCCTCAAAATGACATCATCAAAATATAAAATTACCAATTTATTAGCAAGTAATATGTACAAGATATCCTTTGCCTTTATTCCATCCCTGATCTTAAGCCCATCTCAGACTCTCTTTCCAAACTCTCTCTCTTCCCAACCCTGACTCTCTTTTTATGAGGGACTTTTATTGTTAACTGTACTAATTTTAGTATTGTTTCAAATTTTAAACCTATATTACTTTTGTAATCAGAAATATATTAAGTCTATACAATTAGATTAACTTTTAGGGAGAGATTTATTCCCCCTCCCACCACCACCATTATGAAGGTTTGTTATTATGTTAACTATAAATGTATGTATATTACTGAGAGACCTATTAGAAATTTAGTTGAAGGTTTACTTTTTTGCTTGGAACTGATAATAAAGAATCACATTACAGCTCTAATATCCCTCTCCCTGTCACATGGTCTGATATATGACCAAAAACAAGTTTAGCATCATCAGGAACGCTATTAAAAATACCCCCAAATACAAAAACAAGTGTCCATCCTCTATAATTTTAAGTGGAAAGGAAAATCTATTTTATTACAAATCTGTCAAGTCTCTTCATTAAAAGTAAATGAATATAACTGTTTTAACCTTAGGAGAGAAGAGAAATCAGGATTTGAAAAGCAAACCATTCCAGAAATAAGTGAATTCTTGGAGGATGAGCAGACATTTTGCTCAGAATGATTTATAGCCCTTTCTGAGATAAATACATGTGATAAACATGTGGCTCCTGGTTGTGTCTGCCAGATGGCCACTGACTTCCATCCCATCCCTGATTTTGACTCCATTCTCAGTGAGATTTAGGGATGAGGGGAGGCTCATTACCCAGGGAGGAGATGACAATGAAAAAAACACAGGCTTAGTGATTTGTTTTTTTAGGTCACATCAGAATGTCCTCTTATCAATACAGATGCATTAAAGTAGGACAGAAAAATATTATGTATCCATTCTAGCTCGGACAGCATCATGCTATCTGCAAGCTGTTTTCTTCCCTCCTTTAAAAAAAAAATGGGTAATTTGGCAGAATGCCAATAACTTTGACTAGCCTCACGATTTTTGGATTTTAGATATAGTCTGCTGTTCAACACCCATGAGTGAAAATGGGAATCCACAGACCTATTTCCCCAATGCACTACCCCATTTCCTGCCCCAAATAGTTCTATAGAGAAACTGCACTATCTTCCTACATATCTTTAATAACTGGAAACCAAGAGGTCTGGTACCTTAATCACTTCTATTCTAAGGAGTAGTCAGGTTTCCAGTGTTTCCTAGTTTGTTTCTATGACAAATTTTTTACTTCCCCCATCGTCTTTGTTGGTATCTCTGAAGCCATGCCACAATCTAGCCTCACTTCGCTGATCTATTGCTTTCATTTTCAATACTTGGCTTAATCTGGAGTAATACTTTACAATGCTGCTGTTTCAACTCTGTCTCTGATTATTGACCCCCATCCCAAGGGGTCAACCTATTCTACCCCCAGTTTGCCACATTCTGCAAGTTTCATAGAATTCCTCTCAACCTACTTGTGTGTACACACACAGACATACACTACTTCAAATCAGTTCTACTTCATTCTAATCCTGATGCAAAGCCAGCAATCTGTGGTGGTATAGTGTTACTCCTGCAGAGAGCAAACACCATCAACTCTGAAAATCAACATCTCTAGCCCCTTTCTTCCTCTTGTGTTTTCTATAGATTTGGCTTTCTAACAGCCTACTGGACACTTCCTACAAGATTTCCTACTGGCACTTCAAACTCAATATAACCAAAACTTATTATTCTTTTTCTTAGAACTCCTCTGTATTCTTACTGTTGCATTCCATACCTCATCCCTGAAGCATGCAAACAAAACCATGCTTTGATTGCTTACTCTCATTCCAAAAGTAATAAATGGAAATTGTAGAAACTGTGGAAAAGTCATATGAGAAAAAAAAAGTTTACCATTCAGAGCTGTGTCTTGATTACTGCTGTCACCATTCACCTAGTCACCTAAGCTAGAAATCTGACTATTTCTCTCTTACAAATCCCATTTGACCACTTTCCAAGTCCTATCAATATTACCTCCAAAATGTCTACTGAAGTCATTTTTTTTTCTATCCCCACTGCCATTACACAGGGTCTTACTTCTTTTATCTAGACAAGTACAATTGCCTGCCTGATTTTCCTACTACCGTCTACCATAATCACCACCAAATTCAGTCTTCACAATGCCACTTGAGTTGTTCTGAAATATGCATCCAATCATTTTACTCACTTACTTTAAAACATTTACTAACTCTAATGCCCATAAAATAAAGTTCAACTTTCCCAATGTCTTAATTTGCTTGGGCTTCCATAGCAAAATGTTATACCATAAACTAGGCACTTTAATTAACAGAAAAGTTTTTTTTTTTTTTTATGTCATAGGTCTCTAATTTTTTTATTTTTTACAGATCAGAAACAAATACTTTTATAATGTAAAATACACAGTCTCCTATCTTCTGTTCTGTAAAATGGTGAAACACTAAAAGGCTTTAAATTACTAGGTCCTTTTGGATATCCCAAAGTATATCTGCACTCTTCCTGAAAAGGGCCTCCTCCTCGGAGTTCAAGTTAACTTCACAATATCTGACCCAAGACACAAGGGATACTGAGAAAGATTTCTTCTTTTATTCCATATAAGCCCTTAACCATAGCGGACATTGGATGCACTTTCCTAAGATTTTTCAAAATTGATCCTGCCAGATCCATGAGAGACAGTCCAATAGCCCAAGAGGTATACCCCTTCAGTTTGATAATCTCATAGGCACTTGAAACAACTTGTTTGTGGATATTTTTCCACTGTTCCTTATCTGAATCGGTTCCTAATTTAGGATCCAGAGTCTTCAGAGAAACACCAGCAGCATTCACCCCACTCCATATGGGCACACTAGAATCACCATGTTCTCCAATAATCCAACCATGGCAGCTTGTAGGATGAACACCCAACTTTTCTCCAATTAGGTAACGGAAACGGGTAGAATCTAGATTACAACCACTTCCAATTACACGAGTTGCAGGTAAACCACTTATCTTCCACACTACATACGTCAAAAGATCCACTGGATTTGACACAACAAGCATTTTACAGTCAGGACTATAACGGACTATGGTAGGAATGATTGTTTTCATGATATTCACATTTCGTTGGACCAGGGCAAGGCGACTCTCTCCCTCCTGCTGCCTTACACCTGCTGTAATAATAACTACTTTGGAGTTTGCAGACACACTGTAATCTTTATTAAGATACTGATCGCGCAAGCCATGCCTACAGCACCAACCCCAATGATAGTGATTTTACTCTGGGAATCTTTATCTTCTGCAACTAGAGTCTCAATAAGTTGTTCCTTGATAGTTGACATCTGGAGAACAGTTGGGACCAAAAGACAGCCGACGGTTACACTTTCTTGGCCATGCCGTACGCACACTCCCATGCACGGCCAACAGAAAAGTTTTTCTCACAGTGCTGGAGGCTAGATGTCTGAGAGGAGGGTGCCAGTGTGGTTGGATTTCAGTGAGGGCCGTTTTCCTGATTTGTAGATTGGTACCTTCTTACTGCCTTTGCTCATGCTATTCACTCTGCTTGGACATGCTTGGACAGCTTTTCCTCATTTGCTACCTGAAAAACTACTATCTGCACGTCAATTGTCCAGGTCAAATGCTGCCTCTATTGTAAAGTCGGCTTAGATTTCCTCCTTTTTGCACTCATATCACTTTGCATATACTTTTATCAATTTCAAATGGCCTGGATTCAAATCTGCCAGGTTCTATATCAGTGTCCTTCAGCAAGTTATTTGTTTAAGCTTCAATAACCTCATCTGTAAAATGGAGGTCATAATAGCACCTATTTCACACAGTTGGTGTGGGGATTAATGAGTTAATGTGTGTAAAGTTCTTAGATAAATGCTTGGCATATAATAAGCATTATATAAATTGTTGAAATTGTTTGCTATTGATATTACCATTATGCCATAGTAAGTGAAACAATAAATATTAAATAAAATTAAATACAAAAATATTTATAGAGTGAAAGTGTAGAGAAATGGGAAATGGTGCCCCTATGGCACTCCAGTGACCTTGCACTAGTCACATAGGCCACGTAGGCAAACTTAAACTATGGTAAGATCTTGGTCTTGGCAGAACATTCCGTGATCCTCCCCGGACACGGGAAGATAAGTAGTCTTGTGAGCTGCGTTACGGTTTCTTTATCTTTTCTGCCTTGAAGGAGGCTGACGTGAAGCAGTTTTGTATCCTACTCCCTGATTCTGGTAAGGCACAGGACTCTCCACCTCCTTCCCCTTGGGAACAGATGCAAACTATAAAACAGCTAGCTGGGCTCAGCACCTGTGGCTCAACGGGCTAAGGCGCCAGCCACGTACACCTGAGCTGGCGGGTTCGAATCCAGCCCGGGCCCACCAAACAACAGAGACAGCTGCAACCAAAAAATGGCCGGGCGTTGTGGCGGGCACCTGTGGTCCCAGCTACTTGGAAGGCAGAAGCAAGAGACTCGCTTGAGCCCAGGAGTTGGAGGTTGCTGTGAGCTGTGATGCCACAGCACTCTATCCAGGGTGACAGCTTGAGGCTGTGTCTCAAAACAAATAAATAAATAATAAATAAATAAAACAGCTAGCTGCAGTCTAGAGTTGGTTCTTCAGCAACAGAGTGCCCCACTGCTCATGGTGCCTGTCATCTGCGCCGTTTGGTTCAATGTCTTCCTGTGAGCAAAGAAATATAGCGATCTGACACCATACCAATCCTGCTGTTACTGTCTGTGTAATTAATAAACTCTCTCATTTGGGGGTCATTGTTTTCTTATCTGATGAATCCATGAAAGTCTGGCAAGTCCACCTTTTAGCTGCCACTGCATTACTGCTTACGGACTATTTAATATCTTAACAGTAAGCTCCTTGAGAGAAGAAGAACTTTGTCTATTTTGTTCAACATTGTGTATCCAGTATCTGGCCCGTAGTATCTGGCACATAGTAAGTGTTCCATAAGCATTTGTTGAACTAAAAAAATTATAGCAAACAATGAAACATATGTATTCAAAGATAGATAGTCAAGGATGTATATCAAACCCATTAGAGTGGAAGCTTTGTGGGGAGGGATGGATACTTCAGCTAGAGGATGAAAGAGACAATAAAAACAAAATAAAACAAAACAAGATAGGGGTCCTCATGAGGTTTAAACAAAGGCATATACAAGGTTGGACAATTAAGTTCCCAAACTCATTCTAAAAAAAGTGCTGCATACCTCATTGCTGAGTATCACTGTGGTCAGCAGGGAGACAATGGGAGTACTTTAAAGGTGATCATCATGATATTCAGCAATGAGGTATGTGGCACCTTTTCTAGGATGAGTTTGTGAACTTAATTGCCTGACCTCATATGTTACCTAGGACGAAGAAGCCCTCTAGCTTTCTCATTATTCTTCCATTAATTTCTATGAATACTTGATACCTTGTAAGCCTGACCTTAGTTTCTCAACTGTAATAGAAGGAGAGATTAGATTAGCATCTTTCAAACTGTTTACCAAGCAACCCTAGTCATTGTCCTGAGAGCTGCCTCATGAGTGGTAGTACTTCTTTAATTAAGGCAGTGGTACTTTTATGTGTTTTATATGTTGGGATTTCTTATAAAATTTTGTTTGAAGAAAAATCTGGATAGCTAAAAACAAAACAAACCCATAAATCACTGGTTTAGGGAAACTTGGGAGTAAACAGCAGAGGATAATAAGGTAGGCAGAATATGAATAATGGGGCTCTTTGGGCTTAGGGTTAGAAGGAAGGTTTGATGAAGATATACATATTCTTGGCTTGGTGCCCATAGCACAGTGGTTACAGCGCCAGCCACATACACTGAGGCTGGCGGGTTCAAAACCGGCTGGGGCCAACTGCAACAAAAAAATGGCCGGGTATTGTGGAGCGCGCCTGTAGTTCCAGCTACTGAGAGGCTGAGGCAAGAGAATCACTTAAGCCCATGAGTTTGAGGTTACTGTGAGCTGTGATGCCACAGCGCTTTACTAAGAGTGACATAGTGAGACTCTGTCTCAAAAAAAAAAAAAAAAAAAAGATAGACATATTCTTAATTCAGAATTTTGTTTAGGACCATCACTTTCATTTAGGATTCATAAATTTTGCTTTCTTTTTTGAAGTCTAGAGAGAGTAAAGGAAATGACAGTCTTTGTGAATGTTAAACTCCCAAACCACTCCTTGTGCTTAAACAGATTATACTAGTACCTTCCTCAGCTTAAGCAAGGACTTTCATCTTAAAGTCTCTGGATTATAATGTTATACATAGACCAGGACCCAAATAAGATATTTAGCCAATTCTAAGGAGCACATTATATATTTTTTGATATTAAGATGCATCATGCAATCGATGTATACATTTGATGTGATAGTGTACCTGTTTTTCCTCTTAAGGGTTGCCATTAAATAAATGGCACATTTACAATTTGATGATGTTTCAGATTCAAGGAAACATCATATTAACAGGAATGATAAGCATATAAAGTTCAGCAAAACATACTTGATATAGTTCAATTATCTCTTTATACTGAGTCTTACTAGGGAGATAAAGCAATGAGGGTGGATATCATCATTAATATATCTACAGGATAAAATTCAAAATTGGGATATGTTTATTTTTTGAGAGTCAGCCTCCCACTACGCTATTGCTCACAATTATTCTTGTTATAACTGCTTACTTAAATATGCTGTGCTATTTCATGCCTGGATACTTTTTTATGTATTCTTATCTCTACTTGGAATACCATTCTCGGAATCTTGTCCACTGTAGAAATACTATCTACCCTAACAGAGTTGATCTTTTCCTGCTTTATGTCACTGGGTACCTGATATATGAGTCTAAATTTGTATTTACCATACTGAACTACAATGATTTATTAGGTATCCATCTCCTTTCCTGTAAATTCCTTGGGGAAAATTGACTGTTTCCTATTTATTTTTGTTTCTCTAGTACTTAAGACAGTGCCTGGTATGGTGTAGCGTTCGCTAAGTATTTAAATACTGAATAAATAAACAAAGAGAAATAAAGAGTAATAATGGAAAGAAAGAGAAAAAGAAGAGTATATGAATAGTAAAGTGCCATAGCACCAACAAATGCTTTACTTGCTGCTTCCATTCAGTGGTATCCATGCCTTATCTAAACCTTCTGAAGTCCTAGTGGGCTTACTACTATTCATACTGAGTTTAATTCTTTTTTTAAAAATTCTTTCTTATTAAGTCATAAATACATAAGTCATGTATACATTAATGCATTTATGGGGTACAATGTGCTGATTTTATATGCAATTTGGAATGCTTACATCAAACTGGTTAACATAACCATCACCTCACTTACTTAATTATTGAGTTAAGACATTTATACTCTACACTTAATAGATTTGACATGTACCCTTGGAATATGCACCATAGGTGTGGTCCCACTGTTGAGTTTAATTCTTTTTTTTTTTTTTTTTTTTGAGACAGAGCCTCAAGCTATCACCCTGGGTGGAGTGCCGTGGCATCACAGCTCACAGGAACCTCCAATTCTTGGGCTCAAGCGAGTCTCCTGTCTCCTCCTCCCAAGTAGCTGTGACTACAGGCACCCGCCACAACCCCCGGCCATTTTTAGGTTGCAGCCACCATTGTTGTTTGGCGGGCCCCGGCTGGATTCGAACCCACCAGCTCAGGTGTAGGTGGCTGGCGCCTTAGCCCGCTGAGCCACAGGCACCGAGCCAAGTTTAATTCTTAATAATAAAATTAGTTTGTTTATGTTAGTTTTATCTCCTCAGTTGATTATAAATTCATTAGAGGAAAGTAGCAAGTCTTCTTCTATATGTATTTATTACATTGTATATTACTATTATGAAGCGTGATTTAGTTTCCAAGATTCTTCATTCAGGGTATGTGTATTATTAAAGCTGGTAGCAACTTGCATGAGAGAAACGGAAAGGCTAGCAACAGTTTTATTTATTTAAGGCTTAAAATTTCTCCAGAATTTAGAGCAATCCCTAACACTAGACACCAAAACCACAATTTTATAGTAATTTAAGAGAGAGAGATATTCAAATGTTACTGGTAAAACCTTGAGAGCTAATTACTTCAAGATTACTTGAAACCTTAACTCATTAGAGTTTGAAAAAATCTCCTGAGGTACTTAAAGTCACTATTCTCATTATGTTACTTGATTCAATTGAATGTCTTAGATTTTGCTATTAAGAGAAAAACTGAAATTTATGCAAAAGAGAAATTCCATTTATCACTACTTTAAGGAAAAAATATTAAGCATCTCCTGTGGGCACCTCAGTGTTCTCTAATGTGTTGTAAGAGAGGAGGAAAAAAAATAGAAACATAGAAACATAGCCCCTGATCTCAAAAAATAATTTTTAACCCCAGACTTACTTGTGTATGTTGTCAAAATGCTCAGATTTTTCAGAGAGATTATTATGACGATGAAACAATCAAAAGGTGGTATCTTTGATACTTTTGGTATTGCTATTGCTATTATATATACAAACAGTGACTTGACAAAGGATGCTCTCCCACATTCTATAGTGTTATTCAGTTAGGGGAGCCAAGTAACATTTTAGATGTCTTCTTAGTATTTTTAATCAGAAGTTCAGATGCAAAAATTATGAAGAAAATCCACTTTTAAATCTACCATTGCAATCTGAGTCATTACAATATAAAAATAAAAGATAAAAAGAGATTCAAGTCAGGAGGCTGAGGCAAGAGAATCACCTAAGCTCAAGATCTGGAGGTTGCTGTGAGCTGTGATACCACAGCACTCTACTGAAGGCCACAAAGTGAGCCTCTTTCTCAAAAAAAAAGACAGATTCAGGGAAGGAAATATTTCATTCTGATTGCCTTTCAACTTATCAGAAGTTATATCCAATCAGATGTTATACGCAGGACAGAATGAAGATGAAAGAAAATTCAGTCCAATCAGATTGAACAGTTTTAACAGGAATAGAAATCCTGTGTTGTGTCATATTATTTTATTGTGTTTATTTATAAATCTTATACAATATATAGAAATTAGTTTATTTTGTACATTTACTATTTTATTTTATTTAATTTTACTTTTTCAGATGAAGTTTTTGCTGTTTCCCAGGCTGGGTTTGAACTCCTGGCACAAGCAATCTTTTCACTTCAGCCTCCTTAGTAGCTGTGATTATAGGTACATGCCACCATGCCTAGCTTCATGTTACCAATTTTAAAGTATCCAAAACACTATTCCCCTAGTATCTGAAACACAGCAACCACTATTTCTAAAGAGTTTATAGTCTTGTCTACAATAGTTTACACACACACACACACACAGTCAATTTAGCTACAATAGTCACATAGAAAATGGGGAAGGGAAGAGGCTTACCACTAGATCCTTACAACATGCTGTTGAAGAGTCCTTTCTTGTCAATCCCAGGAACACATCCTCAGTTCCCACATGCTGTTTAAATACAATCTCGTATCTGAAAAAATGTCAATGATAATAGAGACTCAAAACCAAAAGCAATTTCCTGTCGCAGAGTGGAAAGCTAGAAACTTATGAGGATACCTATTACAAAAAAAAGGACTAAATAAATAAAGTGCTTGAAGTTTTCCAGGCATGTAGTAGAATATAAAGGAAAAGAAACCTAAAAATGCAGTCAAGAATACCAAACACTGAAAAATCAGGATTGTTACTACTTTCTTTTTTTATTAAGTCAAATACACATACATCATGAATACATTTATGCATATGTGGGGTACAATGTGTTGATTTTTTTTTAATACAATCTGACGTGGTTACATCAAACCAATTTCTAAGATAAAGTTTAACTATTTTAGAGAGATACAAATTAAATGGATTGAGAGAAATTCTAATAAGATTAAAAGAGGAAGGTTTATTCCTGGAAAACAATGGCTTAGAAAAATATTGGGTCCATAACACAGGGTTTGATGGAAATCCTGGTCTGCTAAGTTGAAACCACAAAGTAGAGTTAGAAAATCCAGGTTTAGTACTGTTTTCTGTCATTAACTGTGGACCTTTAGTTAAGCCACAAACTCATAGGGTCTCAGCTTCTGCATTGGTATGATTTGTGGGAGAGGTCAGTTTGGACTAAATTGTCTCTATGGTCTTTTCTACCTCTAAAATTTTACAATAGAAACTTTTAACTAATAATGCAGTCAGAACAGCTACACTATGGTGTTTAGAATCTAGTCCTACAGACAGTTCAGTGGAAGATTTTCCTGGTATTTCACTTTATACCTGGCAAGTCTTTTTTCTTCTCTCTTAATTTGGGCCCCTAGGGATAGAATGGTTTCTAGAAGCACCCAACAATAAGGTACCCTATCTCTTCCTATAGCATGAAACAAACCTTTATAAATTCTTTTTTTTCTGCTTAATTCTACCCTAATGAAGAAATGGGAAATCTCTGGATAGGAAAACTAAAGGACTAGATTGAACTTCTGACCATTTGCAAATAGGAATGGCCTGAGAATGAAAAAGGAATTTTCTCTGAATTTGAACAAGACTAACAATGAGTAACTATTTGATATGGGGCACTTTTCTCTTAATAGACTATAATATCTCCTAAGTATGTACAAAGGTGAAGCCAGGTTAAAACAATCAGAAGTGATTGATCCATAGGCTCATGGATCAATCCATGTGGAGGAAATTGGATTCCACATGGATTTTTGGAAACAACTCCTCTTAATCCTGGGTTCCAGACATAATTTTCCAGCTGCTTACTATATATGTTTGCTCACAAGTCCCCAAAGCACCTCAGAGTCCACATGCACAAAGCCAAACTTATTTCTTGCTTTTTCTTCACTTATAATCCCTATCAAAGTTATTGTATCACCATTTACTCAGTCACTCAAACTAGTAATTTTAGTATCATCCTTGTGCTTTCCTCTCATCTATTTTATCTAAGAAAATACCAAATCTGCAAAATTCTCAAAGATCTCATACTTCTCCCCAAGGCCAGTGCCTTAGCTCAGGCCCTTGTTATTTTTTTTAATCTGGCCACTTGTGATTCTTCTTTTGTGAACTTCCTGTTCATCTAAGTTACTCATTTTCCTCTGTACCAACTGGAACATTTTGAAATGCATTTTTAGAAGGTAGAAAATAAAGATAAAAAATTGTATAAAACAATTTCCTCATATCTTGACTGGAGTTATTATTCATTTAAAGCTTTCATAGATGTTCTATCTATAAGAACATCAAATATCAGGATGAAAAGTGAAAAATTTACTCAAATTTGAAGCTTACTGCATATGGATGCTTGACATTCCTAAGACAATATGACAAATGAGTGACTTAATTCTCATCTTTTATATGGATATGTGGGCACTGTGTAAATATAAGCTGAGATTTACTATCTTTATTCTTAACATGCAGACAGAATATTGTTTTAAAATCTCCTTTGATTTTTTTATGATGTTTATGATTTTGACATTGTTTACTTGAAAGCTAGATACTTTTCTAGTTAGTTATCTACAGTTTCCCACTGCTTCTATTTGCAGAATTGATATAGAAGATGGAAGCATTGTTTTTTTCCTGTTTTAACATTGGACAGTTTTATAGTCAGAATAAGAATTAGAAAAGTTGTCAGATCACTTGCCATAAAAATCTTTAAGTATTTATAAAATACATTATAATTTAGTAAATGTTGCCTTTGTTTCTCTTTTCTAGCTATTCTAAATATTCAACCAATATTTTATTTCTAAATATATATATAGTTAAAGCTTAGTCTATTTGACTATTTTATTTTTATTTTTTAATTAAATCATAGCTGTGTACATTAATGCAATTATAGGGTACAATGTGCTGGTTTTATATACAATTTGAAATACTTTCATGAACTATGCATATAAACATACTTTAAGTTCTTTAAAAGTATAAATGATTTTAAAATCAGAATGAAAGGCTTTTTATGATAATTCTAAATCTCATATTTACAATTTGATGATATTGAAAAGGATATAAAGCAAGACTTGAGTCCTGCTTGCAAAATACACTGAATACTAAGTTTAATCTTGAACTATCTAGTAAATAAGTCTAAGTGATAACTGATAATTGGAAGGATCTTTTACTGAAATTGTAGAACATTTGAGTAATTAAAAGCAGGTCTTTGACTCGTAAACATGGCATTGAAATTTAGTTGCTTGCAATTAATGGGCCGGTTTTATCCTACAGTTAGTTCCACTAACTCACTGACATTAAATATAAATTTATAATGGAAATGACTGTATTTTTCTTTCAGTTATGATAGATAACTGAAAGGGAGATGTTATGTTTTATCCTGTATTTCTATTCTAGAAGGAAAAAAAATCATCAATTACCTGCCTTCTGCGTGTTGTTGCAGTCTTATCTTTTTTGTGGTATAAGTTACTTTATGAATTTTGTCAAAAATAGAATGGTATCAGATGACATATCTTACTTAAACCCCTAAACACATTTATGGCTCCATTTGACTTACTCTGGGATTTCTCTAACATCCCACAAATCATTGTGCTCTGTTCCTTCTGGAACCTCTTCTGGATTCCAGATGTCCCCGTTAGTTTCCTCATGGCTTTGAGGGATGACTGTGAAGAAAGGGAAGATAAAAATGAAGCTGTTGGTTGTTTTCCTCCTCTAAATTGCCCTGTTCTTCACCCTCAGTTTGGGATAACTGAAGTAAAACATTCTCTATTTGTAATCACTAGCTCTTTTTTTCTAGCCAAAACAAGCTAAAACAATAACAACCAACATTAGAAATTTTTGTAATACAGAACAAATACATTGCAGAATTATAATAATGACTGTAGAAATTTTGGAAAAAGCACAGAAATAAAAGGAAGAAAATAATCTACCATTCAACTGCCTGGAGATAATCAATGTTAGCATTCTGGTGTGTATCTTTCCATTCTTCTGGTTTTAATCTCCCTTGCCCCCAATCCCTGTCTCTCTCTCTTTATATATATATATGCAAATCAATATTACACAGGTTTTTCAGAAACATAAATAAGATATAAAAATATAATCAATCCAATTTGAATAGAAATGTCTTATCTTACATTGTGTTTTACTATACAAAAAATCCTTTGATATCTTTTCCATGCAAATATGATATAATTCTTAAAACAATTATATCAAAGAAACTGAAAGCAGTGGGTACAATGATTATTTTTTAATCAAGTATTTTCCTCATATAGACGTGAGCTTTAAAGAGAATCTATCATTTGTCCTTTATGCAGAACTGAGCATGTGCTTGGGTGTCATCTTTAAATATTTAATAGTAGATAGGCTCCAGCAGGTATGCAAAAACCCAGCTTACATTTGTTATAACTATTGTGGCATCAAATGGAGACAGGCATTAACTGCAGAACATTACTTTAAGTCCTTTTAAGCATTCCCAGAAATGTACTCAACTGTCAGGTTTTCAATTCTGCCAATCCTTCTGGAATTATCTGCTTCTATCTCACATGGACTTTGTAAAGCCTAACTTAGACTTATATATAACACTTTACATATGAATCATTACTCTCAGAATTCAGAGATTATTAGACCTACATTATCAGAAATACAGACTGCACAGAAACACATCAAATTTGAACTAGTACTTCATGGAGTGAATATCACTTGAGTAAGGCAAATAGCCTCTTGAATATGTACAGCAATAATAACTGAAATTTAAAAACCATCCTCAGACCTCATTTTAGCCATTATTTTAAACATTTTTCCAGATAAAATCTTTCACAATTAGCTAAATTGATGAACAAAATTCGCTTCTTCTCCCTGTTCATCTTCTGATTAACAGTAATCATGACCAACAGAAAGCCTTCTATATTTTTCAAGATTTGTAAAATGTTCAACTCCGTAAAAATGTATAGGCCAAAATACTGGGAAAATGTAAAAAAAAAAAATTATTCTTTAAGTTTATTAGGCCTATGATTTTATAAGTAGCCATGCAAACTTTATAAGCATGTTAATGTAAGATAAAATTATACAGATTTTTATTATTTTCCCTAAAAATCTATTAGGTCAATCAGGGGAGGAACTCTTTCTGTTTTGATATGCATCACTTTGATCATATTTCCTGATACATAATAGGCTTTCAATGAATATTTATTGAAGCTAAGTGTGGTAGCTCCTGCCTATAATCTCTGCACTTTAGGAGGGGCCAACATGGGAGGATCCCTTGAGGCCAGGAGTTTGAGACCAGCCTGGGCAACATGGCAAAACCCCATTTTCACACACACACACACAAATGATCTGGGTGTGATGGAATACACCTATAGTCTTAGCTACTTAGGAAGCAGAGGTAAGAGGATTGCTTGAGCCCAGGAGTTCAAGGCTACAGTGAGCTATGATTATGCCACTTCATTTCTGGCTGGGCAACAGAGTGAGAATCTGTCTCAAAAAAATATTGAATGAATTAATGGATGAATTCTATGAAATTGCAAGAATATAGGCGGCTAGAAGACGAAGAAGCTAACTAAGCATCTTGGTATATAGTCCCTTAAAAATAAAAATTATTTGATCACACATCACTTTCTTGGTCTTCTATCTCAGAAAATACGCCAAGGCATGTGAATAAACCTAGGCATATTCATTTCCTTTATTTAAAAAAGTACTTAACCTCCAGCAGTAAAGTAAAAACATCATTATATGTAAATGGCTATTTATCTTTTTCATGATTACGTTAGTTCAACTTTTTTCTTTTTTATTCATTTTCAATTAACAAATAAGAGTATATATTTTAAAAAAGAGTATATATTTATGATGTACAGCATTATGTTTTGAAATACATATGTGTTTGTGTATATATATAGTGGGGAATGGTTAAATCAAATTAATTAACATATGCATTACCCATATACTAATCACTAATTTGTGATGAGAACACTTAAAATCTACTCTTTCAGCAACTTTCACGTATAAATATGTTGTTATTTAGTTCATCTTAATAAGTACTAGTGTTAGTATTACTCTCCCTATAATTTTGCTGCTGAGGAAAAGATTATATTGATCTATATTGCTTTGTTACCTTTGAGCTCTTCCTTTTTTGGTGGTCCAATATTCCCAGGACCCATGGCTCCAATACAAGATGAACAATTTGCCTGGAAGAGAAGAAAAGAAGTCCAATTATTGCTGGTATAATCTATATGACTAGTAATATTTTAAATTTGATAAACTTTCCATCTAAAAATCTCATTGTGCTTTCCAGTTCAATTCCCCATCATTAATATACAACAGAGAGACAGATGCCAAGTATTATTTTGAATGTGTTTTCCTTGTCCTTTCAAAAAAATATTCTTTTTAATGGACTCTATGGCTGAACTGATCTTTAGTCAGACTAAATCCCCAGTTTTAGCTCAGTGAATTATGTATCCCTGGGGATGAAGAATGAGCTGCATTCATCTCTATGAAGATCACAACTTAGTGTTAGTATAAAAGCATCAACACTTTTGGTTTTAAGCATCTAGTTGTAGTTAAGGTGGGGAAGTATGGGAAAGTAGAGGCTAAGCATTTAGCCTTCTAATGATCCATTCGAAAGCCCTGATAACTGCTTTTAATTCTTTTCACTCGGTGTATAAAGCACTTTTCTCTCCCACCACCTCATGACACTTAACAAGTGGATTTAAACAGCAGCTCCAAATTAATACTGTCAAATATATGCTGAAGTATTTCAGTCTTTACACAAATTTATTTTGTCATCTTCTGTACAAGTATGTATACCCCCAGCAGGACTGCCCCTGACTCAACAGTACAAGATCAATCTTCATTTTTTTTCAATTAAGTATAACATATATTACATCATCAGTATAGTGGCATCACCTCATTGGCGCCTCTCAGGGATTTTTTTTTTTTTTTGATATTTCAAGAAAATCCCATTTTCCAGTAAGCTTCAGCTCACTCCATTGCTGGAAGCAAAAACATTCTTACTTTCTTCTTAGGTACTAGCAGACAATCACCTCTCTCTCTACTTACTCAGGCCCCTGTCTTCATCTCCTAAGGATTCAAACATGTACAGAAGTTGGAATGTACTGTTTGGACAAGGGAGTCTTGTCTTTCCTTGAAAGCTGGTGGAACTGCTCACCTGGGTCTTTATTATGCTAAACTATTTCAATAATTATAAATCAAAAATTAATCTACAACATCTCAAGTATCTGAGACAGTAACCATTCCTTTCCAAAAAAGTGTTTCAAAAGTGCTATGTCTGCAATAAAGGTGTTACAGACATTTTAATGTGAGGATCCCAAGACAATATTCAGGACTTTTTTTTCTTTTTAATCACAAAGGTCATATAAATGTGTATTACTTTTCTTAAATTATTAATCATTGGAATACTAATAGTCAATCAGAGTGAAGCCTTTCTCGAAGCTTGAGGGCCTCTTATTTTGTGGAGTGCCTCCTTCCACAGAAAAATTTAAATCAGTAGAATTAAATCTTGAACATTCCTGACAAGAATTGGTATGCTCTCCATGGACAGTGATGATTGGATCAGTATATCAAAGTTTCAATTTGTTAACTTAATGAAAATAAATGACTAAAAATAAAATTTTCAAGTGAAAAGACAGAATAGGATAATAAAAACGCTAAAAACCATCTGGTAATCATTTTCTGTAAGAACATCATTTGAGCCTTTACCATGAATCTACAGCCAATTATCTGAACAATTTATCATTGCAATTCATACCACTTTGTAATATATAAGACAGTTAGAATAGTGAACCTTATTTCCCATAGGCCTTAAGATCCCCTGATGAGTTTGAAAAACTATAGATATATGCCCCTTCCAATCTCCCAGGTTCTTAACAATTCATAAAGAAAAGAAATAGTGTAAATGAACCAATATTTATGCAACAGTTTTCTTGCTGTTTTAAGAGAGTGTGTTTTCAAAAACAAATCACTCTTGTAATCATCCCTTAGTCCCCAAGATTAATATATGTTCAAAAATGAAACGGAGTTTCTCTCCTAGAAAATTTAATGGTTTATTAGAAACATTAATTATTCTCCCACTGTTCTGATACTCTAATTCTATATCCTCTAATAATATCTGTACTATGGCATCTGAATGACCAATTATCTCAAAATTGCTTATAACCCAGATATACATAATCATACATTATTATAGTAATTTTCCTTTATAAGTTGTACAATTCAGTAAAATGATGTTAGTTTCTCTATTCTCATAAACACTCATCTTTCCTCCTAGAAACACCTCTAGATGCAAATAAACATCTCTAGCCATAAAAGCCAAAGGGAACAAGCTTTGTAACCAGAGTAAATCCTTATCTCTGAATCTGTTCCAGTTACAAGTTCCCCTTCACTTTTATTCAAGATCACCATTCCTCAAGTACTTAATATTCCTTTTCCATATGTCATAACTCTCTCTTTCCCAGGATGTAGCCTCCAGAAAATTATCATTTCGCTATTTCAACTAAGGTAGCAAAATTGAGCTTGCTTTCCCAATTTCATTAACAACATTGCTCTTACTTTTTTCTCCTATGTCCTATTTATTGGTTATATTCATATTAATGTCCTGATTTTCTTTATTTGTTTGCCCTCTCCTAATTCTTTTCTCCGATTAAAGCTTCCTCATTTTTGATTCTGATTCCAAGGTGACTCAGTTCCTCTTTTCTACAAATTTTATTTCCATTTCATGTTTTATTTAGTTCTGCCCTGTTCCTCCTAAGCTCTTCCCTGAACAATGTAAGTTCAACCCTGTGTCAATATGAGCCACTGACTTTTCTGCCTATTCAAAATATACTTACTTTTGCACATTAAGGCAAAAAAGAATTTTGAAAGGAGTAAATTGATACATCTGTAGAAAATGATTTATTCATGGTAAACTGGTCATAACAACAAAATACTTCACTGAATTAAATTTATGAAAATTAATATATTCTGTTAGGAGATTTTCCCCCCCAATTTTGTTTGTCTTATCATAGCAGTCTGAAAGCCAAGACTCACTAATATTTAAGGAGTGAGAGAATCAACAGCAGAAATGGTGTTATATAAAAGTGCTTTTGTTGTTTTGGGAATACTGGTGGTGAGCTTAAAGAGGTCAAAGGTCAGTTCAGGAAACTTTTCTACCCCAAATGAACCCCAAGTTGTTGCTGCATGCCTTGCTGGCATTACCTGTCCTGATCTCAAATGCTATTCAACTAATTAGACTCCACAGCTTTATATTATTTAGCATGTATCAGGAAGCCAATTTTGGTAGGCTAAAGCTAGTTTGTCCCATTATTTGGCTCAAAATATTTTCTGTTTGGATTTCAAGTGTAGACAAATTTTAAAAAATATAAGAGATTGGTATTTGTGGGTGCAACTAATACTGTATAATTGAAAATATTTGTTTTATGGAAATATTGTCTAGGCTTAAACAGTCCTATTTACCACTTTGCAATGGTTGTCAAGCATTCTTAGGCCATAAATATAAATGACAAACATTTTGAAATGTGGCTATTGCTACCATAGTTACAGAACTATTTTCCTATTCAGTGTTCAGGTGGTTTAGAAAAAATATAATTATGTTTGCTAGAAATGTACTAGAGGTTATACTCTCATGCATAATAAGCCTTGAAGCCTCCTGTGAACGTATCAGATGACAGAGTCCTGCTCCCACATTAAGGTGGGAACAAATTGTTCAAATACAGTTCCATAATTTCCCATGAATAGAACTAATTGATCTATAAGTATATGACCACCTGTCCAGAGTCAAAATCATCCTCTTCTTCAGGATTAAGTAGCTTAGAGAGAGCTTGAAAAGCAGCAATTGAAGAAATAGTCTCAATTTCCAGATTTTCAGATTCTATATTGACTGCTTCCATATTTCCAGATTCCATATTCTAGGGAAGAAGATAATCAGAAAGAGATATTTTACTTTTCTTTTTCTTAAAGACATGAAAATTTTGTATTGTCATATCACCCTTCTTTCTCTCAGTCACTCCTTTGTTTTTTACACTTCCTGGAAAATCCTTGTAAAATCCTTTAGATATACATTTTTTGCTAACTCACAGACCTGGAGCAGCAAGTAAACTCAAGCATTCAGCCTGTTTTACTAAAACGTCATACCCAATCTAACAAGCATTTATTGAGCACCTACTATAGTGATTCTCAGGTTTTAGTGTACTTGAGAATCACTTGGGGAGTTGGTTTAAAATGCAGATTCTTAAGCCCTACCTCTAGAGGAAGTGTGTATCAGTGTCATATAGATTATGCATCATTATTTGGGAACATATTATCTTAGACTTTTTTTATCTGTCTCATATATGCTATTTAGGCTGTATAATTCCATTTAGCCAACTGAAAAAGGTGTGTTGGGACTATAGGCGCCCGTCACAAGGGCGACAAAGTGAGACTCTGTCTCTACAAAATAAAATAATAAAAAAAGAAAAAAGAAAAAGGTGTATTGACTGGTGGATGTGTCCCTACGACCTTTACTCATTTCACATTTTTGCCTCAGGCAAGCCTGCATCTTCTGCTTTATTTCAATTCTTAATTACCCCTTGATGATGCCTAGCATATTGACATTAAAGAACTCTAATGGGTTTGTTCACTGGCTTTCTAAAAGTCAATGAAATAATTGTTTTTCTGTTTGTGACAGTAACACTACATACGTCTATTGTGAACATTTTAGGAAATACTACATTAAACATATAACTAAGAAAACTATCTATAATTCTACCTTCCACTCATCATTTGTTCAAATACTCTTTGCAGGCTGGTAGTGTTGCTCCTGCCTGTAGTTCTAGAACTTTGGGAGGCAGAGGCAGGAGGATCATATGAGGCTAGGAGTTCAAGATCATCCTGAGCAAATAGTAAGACCCTATCTCTAGAAAAGATTGAAAAACTTAGCTGGGCATAGTAGTACATGCCAGTAGTACCAGCTACTTGGGAGTCTGAGGCAGGAGGATATTTTGAGCACAAGAGGTTGTGGTGAGCTATGATGATGCCATTGTACTCCAGCCCAGACAACAGAGTGAGACCCTGTCTCAAAAAAACAAAACAAAACCACCAACCAAATATTTGCAGTTTTATTTGGAGTAGGAAATTCAGGGGCTTTAAAAAGCATGCAGGTATCAGACTTTAGTGAATAATCTGAATAAAGACTATAGAATTAGGCCTATTGTTAGTGATTTGGGCATATACAATAGGAATTCTTCTATAGTTCTGCTGATGTTTTTTAAAACATTATTTTATAAAACTAACTCACTAGAAACATTTGTTTAATGCTTTAAATGATCCAAGAAAAATTTTCCATTGTGCCCAAGTGAGTATACAAAGGGGTCTCAAATCTGTGCTGGTATAGTCACCTGTCAAAATCAATCTGCATGCAAATAGTGTTTTACAAATCTTCTGTTTTATTATTTTGACTTATAGAAAACTCATCCTAATATCTATTGCAGATGTCAAGCATAAGAAACAAACATAAATTGCACAGAGGCAATATATCATAGTGGTTAAAGGTGAGAGCTCTGGATTTTTATTCATCATTTACTTTCTTAGCTCTTTCACTTTGGGCACATAATTTAAACTCTCTAAACCTAATTTTCTTTATCTGTAAAATGGGGACAATAATAGGGCATATCTCTTAGTGTTTTTTAAGGATGAAGTAGCCTATTAATACACATAAAAGACCTTGGCATGGTACCTGGCATACATAGTAAGCACTCTACATATGTCAGCTATTATTAGTTCTTTGAAAGTTTAATTTTGCTGGGTATGACCATGTCTAATAATGATGTGGAATAAGCTAATGATAAAACTCACTACATTGGAAACTCATTAAATTGGAAAAAGTGAAATAAAAGGTGATAAAACCATCTTCTCTCACAATACGCTCTGGTAGTCTGCCATGGAAATTAATAATTGACACAAACTAAACAAAGAAGCTCTTGTTTATATTTTAAAATTCCTAGCTGATTATGTGTTCATCAAATATTTACCTAACATTAAAAGCAGAAAGTTTACTGTAACATTTTCTGCCTTTGACAGTGACAGGGAAAATGCATCCAGATATCAGATACAATTAGTTATTTTGAAATGAGACTGTACAAACGAGACTTTAAAACCAAACATGGCAGAAATTGTCTATAATACCAGAATTACCTACTTTATAAAATTGTTTTGATGGTCAAATTATGCACTGTAGGTAAGACTTTACTAAAACATGAAAAGCTATATAAAATGTCATTATTATCTGGCATATAATGCCAACACCCATGGATATTTCGATCATGTGGTTTGTGAGAGTCCCATGGTGGAGCAATGAAAAGAGAATTAACTGGGACCTGTAAAGCTAATCTAAAAAAGGTATTTAGAAGTCCCAAGTATAGCACCTGAGGTGGTAATCTGAATAATAATTCATGTAGTCTTATCTGCTTCAGGGACATGGCAGCAAGAGTTTCTAGATATGAGCAGTGTCCCAGGACAAGTCCCGGGTATAGGGAAACCTGTTCAGGGTGAATTAGGACCCTGACCCATAGGTGGAGAGTATTAGAGGCAGGGTCCAGTTCTTGAGGATTGTGGGGGAGTTAACAGCTAGATGAAGGTTCAGAAGAGAGCAGGGCTCAAAGTTCCAGCCAGAAAAGAGAAAACAAACCAGGTACTGCATCAGCAGTTTTCTCATGTCACCTAGCCACCCACAGTGGAGGTTACGAAGGAAGTGTACCTATGGTTCATTAGGTACACTGGATATTGGATTTAGGAAAAGTAAATTAATTCTAAATCCCTACCAGTTAGTTGGGAAGAAACTCTGGCCTGGTTCTCATTAGATGAGAAGCAGGGCAGTGTGGGCAATGTGAAGGTATCCCCGAGGACTGAACATCTTCAGTAAGTGGAGCTGGCACACAGTCAGAAGTTGATGAATACTGAATGAAGCATGATTAAATTCATATGAATAGTGTATTTCAAAATAGTCCCTTGGAAGGTTATAGATTGATGTAAATTGCACTATAAATGCTCAAAATATTTTGGAATTGCCTTCATATGTATCACCAAGAAAACAGGTATCATTATGGTATCATTCAGTTTGATTACACATCAGATTTGTCTCCCACAGATTTTTAGATATATCTAGATATCATTACTTTCAAAATATGAAGATTTGTGGGTTTTTGAGGATATTCAAAGAATGTGTTACAGGCCTCAAGGTGATTCTAAAAGAGTAGTTTCTAAAGTAATCTCAGCAATAGCAACATCATTAGAACAAGTAGACAGCTTCCAAAAGTGGCTACTTTGAAGAGGTTGTCATACTTTGGGATGTGTGTATGTTTGTGATTGCTAAAAACATTGTTCACAATAATTCTTAGTAACATTTTTATATCTAAGGCATATCAGACACTTGACTTTTTTTTTTTTTTTGGCAAGGGCTGGGTTTGAACCCACCATCTCTGGTATTTGGGGCCAGCGCCCTACTCCTTGAGCCACAGACACTACCTTGGCATTTGACTTCTTAAAGTCCAATTGGACTTTCAAATTATGCTGGCATAAAATGGCATAGATTTGCACTGTAGCTAAATTGGAGTGAAAATATGATAATAAAATTAGCACCTTAGCAAAATAATTTTTACCATATCAAATGCAATAATGATCTTTAAACATCAATTAATAAATCATGACAAGTTTGTTGATATTGTGTTTTTTAAAACAAAATAATCACAAATACTTTGCGAATAACTAATTAAATGGTGCAAAGTATCAAAAGAGAAAATTATGTAAATTTTTGGAAAAACATTTGAAATTCAGTGAAAATGAAGATTCTACTAGCTTGTTTAGAAGTCTAACACATTAAGAATAATTTATTAAACTTTGATAAAAATACTAAAGTTCATTTGACACAAACATTGCATCTGAAAAACTAAAGCAAGATGCCTTTTTATGAACTACGCAATGTAATTTGTAAATTTGATATACATATTCAAGTTATACTCAAGTTTATCTTGAGTCTGGCACTCAAGGTCTTTCAGGATATAGCTCCAACCTAATTTTCTGCCCTTCCCTCCTATTATTTTTCTGTAACTATTCTTCATTCTGTTAAAAGCTAAACTGTTTATTAAACATACATAGTAGTCTGGGAAAGAGGAAGTATATACTCCAAGATACAAAAGAACGAGATTAAATGACATTTTAATAAGCAATGTAGTGATTTCACATACACTAAAAAGAAGATTCTGAAGCCACAATGCCTGTCTTTGAATCTGGCACTGCCATTTAAATAGGCCAACAATAATTTTAAACTAAGGGAATATACACCCCTAATATGAGACAAATTCTTTATCGTTCAAGTGAAGGCTACAACCCATTTATTGCACAGGAAGACGGGGAAAGGGGAGAGGGAGGGAAGAGGAAGGAGAGGGTAGGGGGAGATGGGACAAAGGGTGAGATCACATGTGTGGTACATATTTGAAGGGTCAGGAGAAAACTTCTAAATACGGATCAAAAATGTTTTCATATAGTAAACGAGAAGATATCATGAATGTTATGTCAATCAGGTTGATAAAAATATCT